>JAQFYE010004254.1:0-13704 GCA_034694305.1 Protaphorura glebata
GAACTAGAACTGGAACGAAAAGTCATCATGTGCAGACGGAACTAGAACTAGAACTAAATGACACGAAAAAATATTCATCCGGAACTAGAACTGAAACTAATAGGAACTGATACAACACTATTATGGTGTACATGTGCTCCATTCGCGTTTCGCTATATTCCCAAGTACATAGTATAACTGAAATAATTTGACAACTTCCTTACAAGGTAAACTCATTTTATCGACACTAAAAAAAGTGAAGCAATTTGAAAAAGTTTGAGTCTCGCCGACTAATTCGGCAACAGACAGGCATGAGGAGGCTGAATTTAGTGCGAACCCTGTACGACCAGAGGGGGAGGAAAATGAAGAATTTGAGAAGAATGGGGTGGGAGAGCATAAAATTGTTTGCCTTTGTTCATCGTATTCTTCACAAACTGACCATTGTACTCCCACTCAACGATTTCTTTCGGTACAAGAAAAGAATTCTTTTCTACGGAGAAATTCGACTCATCTCAAAATAATGTGAGAAAATATGAGTTTCATTGTTGAAAACAATGGCTGGTTAAGGCTGGCTGGGTGGTGGTAAGGTTTCTCTTAAATATCTGTTGTTTCAAGCGAAATAAAAATGTTAACAAAAATTACCTTAAAAAACCTATGTACATATTTGTAGATTCTTTGGGGTACCTTCCTAAGGCAATTTGAAAGCAACGAAATCTATACCGACGTTACGCGCCTTTGACCTTGCCTTTCGAATTGGACATGTTGGTTTACGACCCATTTCCAGCTTAATTTTCATTGACCACCACACCACTCGAAGAAAGCTTAAATGCATTCAATTCGCTTAAACTAGAATATTTAGCTAAATGTTAAAATGTCATGAGAGGAACATTTCTATTATGGATGATATTTCTATTTTAACGAGAACCAACCCATTAGAACAAAGTATGAACTACCTCGTGTCTTAATTTATTGATGAAGTTACCGTTCCTTCTGGACAGAAAGCAAACACATGTATCGGATTTTGGTTGGCATACTTTGCAAGGGAGCCACTTCAATTGAAGGTTTGGAAATCTTGTAGAAATTCAAATAAATATTTCTTGCAATGCTTTGATCGCATACTCCAAAGTAGTAAAGGAAGTTAAAATCTTGGCGTTTTGAATGTCTTCAAAATAGTCATTAATAATATATTTGGTTTGACCAAAATTTTGGAGATACGCCAAAAAATACTGCATTTGTCCAGAGGAATTTGAAGTTTTCTCAAGTAAGGGGATCCCACATGGCATGGATGGAAGAATTTAACGGCTGGTCTAGCAGGCTAGACCTTCACTAGAAGTGGTTCCCGTGTTGTTAGTCTATTTCTCATCGTTAGATTGTCTGGAATTGGATATTATTCAATATAATTGATTAAAGACAACATTCGGATTGGAAAACACAAAAGCATGACTGCAAATTATCAAAGTTCGTTCTAATAATCCAATTTGGACTCGATGAATGAAATTGTTCGATTGTCATGTTCAAAATAAGTTGACAATGTTTTCTATATTAAGTTAGGTCATAGTCTCTTCAAGAATGGTTTCATACCTCCTCGATGAATGCAAACAAACAAACAATGTAAAATTCCAATGAGCGCCGTCGTAGTTTGCTGTGGTCTACAGTCTTTGAGTTTTTAGGAACTCAATTATTGCTAAATTCAATCGGTTTGTATTTGTGTGCAGACTATAGACCTACCTCAACTACAAATATGTCAAATTATGTTAGTTTAGTATTTATGTATAACAAGTCAATCGATTTTCAAGATAAGGATGACTATGTTTCTGAAGTAATTCGCAGAAACTTGTCCATCTCCACATGAGTGAAACGAACATCAGACCGATAGTTTGTGTGGAAGGTATACTCGTATAACACCGTACCTGCTTTTCAAGGTTTCAGTACTTTATTTTCCAGATACTTCCCCAAAAATTTGAAGCAAAAGTGCAAACTGGAGGGTGTCCAATATGTATGTACACCCTTGGATCTAGGAACCACACAATCAAGCGCGATTCCTCGTTAGAAAGATCATTTCAAACGGCATCTCAGTCAAAATACTTCAGTTCCATCAGAAAGGTCATTGGGTGCATCGAACGGTGGAAAACGAAAAATAGGTTTTCGCCGTTTCTTCATGGACTTCCACTTCTGGCTGAAATGCCGTGAAAATTTCAAAGTTTTGAAAAATCAACTTTACCATTACATTCGCATAATTTTCTTGATAATTTGGAACCTAAAAACTACGACGATTCCCTTCAAAATACACGAATCCTGTAAAAAGAAAATGAGAAAAAACCAATTTTATCAGAAATTGTAGATGGATGCCTGACCGGAAAGACATAAGAATAAAGTGGTGGTGAAGTTTGTTTTTAGAAATTACGAAGTTTTAACTTCTTTTCGGACAGAAGACCATGCAAAAACTGATGAGAAACATTCCAAAAATATTTTTCAACTTCCACCGTGCTATGCGCGTGAACACAGTTTCGGTTGGAGGTGAGTGTCAGACCCGACTTGAGGTGATGTTTCCAACGAGTCGCACTTGATTGTAGCTATTGTCGTTCATGAGATCGAGCGGTGTCCACAAATACTAGCCACCCTGTGCAAAACTTGCATGTTTAGTTAGTTTTCTTCAGCTCCTGGATTAAATATTGTCGACAATTTCTTACAGCCCTTCCATTGAATGTTGTTTTTGTGGTTCTTAGTGTTTATGACGCACGTGTCTCATATTAAACATATTTAATTCATCTCAACTTAATTGCAAAAATTTCCCTTCCTGTGTTTTCTTTGCGGAATTCTCCTTTAACACGAACACCTAAAATATGGATTATATTTTTGTACATTTTAATATTTCAACAAGCAATAAGACATTGAGACAAATAACAAACAGCTTCGAATTTTGTCCAGGTTAGTATTTACGATACGACGCAGTCAGTTTTCAAGGTTTGCCCTTCAGAGTCATTAAATTCTGTCATGGTTTTAATGTATCGCTATTTACAAACTTAAAGTTGACGTTCTGGACATTTAAATATCTTCAGTTAAAATTCGTGTTTTATTAACTGACTGAATTCTTATTGATATTAACGAAGGGACTTTTCTCTGCAGAAGCTACTCTAGAGGCCCAATCGACCCATATAATAAAATCAACATCTCTGCAAGAAACCGTACAAAGAATTGTGAAGTGGACACACCTGGAATTGAAACCAGGACCTGATTTTTTAGAGCCTTCCGCATACAACACTCAACTATTGAAGTATGATTTCCGCAGAAACTTTGAGACAAGTCTCAATCCCAATTCTAGTGGGTTCATTTTTATTATGTTTCCCTTTTAAATGGAATTTCACCAAATCTTGTGTTGAACTGAATGTTACAAAAAAGTACTATTGTGTGGCGATTTTCAACATCGTCATTACAGCGATTCCAATAATATATCTCATTGTTCAACTCATCCTAAATACTCCTAATTTGGTGGATGTGAGTTTCTCGGCCAACTATATTGTCATTACATCTTTGTCTGCATTTATTCAAATCGGCGTATTGTTTCAATTTGAGACAATTCAAATGTTCTACAATACCGTAATTGATTTTGGGAGGAAGAACATTAGAGCTGGTAAGTCGAAATGTTTATATCTAAAGAGAAATGTGCAATATGAGTCACTGTTATAACGGGATAATGAAGTTGATTCCTTAATTCTGATCAACATTGAATATTTTGTCTAGATGGCGTAACAGAGGAAAAGGATGGTCTGGAGACTATCATAATGTGTTTTAATGTGATAGCCGCTAGTGATTTGGTGATGTTATCTCCATTAATCATGATGTTGGTTGAGAGCAATTTTTCCGCATTTGCGTATTTCAACTTTGGCGATATAAATTGGACAATCGCGTATGCAGTCATAACGAACTACATCATCGGAATCAGCGAAATATATTTCCTTGTTTATTTATACCTCGGTTTCATGTACATCAATTCCTCTTGTATATGTCTAAAGTCATTGTGGTAAGTCTTTCTGTCATCACACTGAATTTCTAAACTTTCTAACAACAAAATCGTATAATCGATATTCACTTGTCATGAAACGAAAAGACCCTAAGAACTTATATTTTTCGGTTCACCGTGATCCAAAAAGATTTGAGTTTCAATTCAAAATCTTTTTCCCGCCAACTCCCACGTGGCATCAAAGTTAAGAAATTTCAAATAACGAACAGAAATGGCACTGACTGCGCCTTTCAAAAATTCATTGCATGTTGTCTGATATAACAGGAGTCGATATATAGGCGCATATCGAACCAATATTGTTTCAAGGAAATAAACCAATAAATAGCGGAATTTTGAATTCACGAATACTCCTCCTACATTTCGCATCGTACAGGGTCAAGCATAGTTTCATTTGACAGATACACATTCGTATTGTTGTTTGAACCTATCATTTACAGAAATTTCGAACCGGAAGGTATTCAAAACATTTTTGAAAAATAATTAACACGTGGTAGATAGGACTAAAAATCTCAAATTCTACTTCCACTGCGAGGATGGAAAATTTTTGAATTGTTGACGCATGAGTTGATAAACAGTCATCACCAATCACAACCAAATGACAGGGTTGGCGCAAAATTATAAAAACTCATAATTTCAATGAGAATTCACACACACAGGACAGGACTGCACTACAGAGTGAATCAACACAAATTAACAGGGTGGTTCGAAATACGTTATATATTCAAAAATCGAGATTTGACCTGGAAATTCACTAATGCGCTGTAGTAGGTTAGGAAATGCACTTTACAACAGGGTGGTTCATAAATTGGTCCCCACGGGGTGATCAATAAGTATTTTTTTAAATTGACTTTACACGGGAAAACTCAATTATGGTTAAGTAGAATGTTTTGATGCTGGTAATTCTTAGGAAATTTGACAAAAGGGTTAGAGGTTGGACTGAGAGGACAGGAATGCAAATGTTTTGAGGTTGCTTAGCAACAGAATGTAATGTAAAATGTTTTGATGCTATTTTCTTTGAGAAAGAGCAAATGTGACAAAACGGTTAGGGTTTTATTTTTATTGGACCAACCTATAATAAGAGGGGAGGATCGTAGCCAGCCCTAGAGTTTCCCGTAATGTTTTATTCGGTTTCTTTCTAACCCGGCCGTACAGCCGGGCTTTTTGCTAGTGTTAATATAAAGACTACATAATGATAACATGGGCGTTTCCAACAGGTGGACTGAATCCGTATCCTCAAGAAATGTTCGAATTGGGAGGAAGCTGTACCGAGCCCAACAAGTATTAAATCGACACGTGGTTGAAGTGTGCAGATTTTCGGTCGGTTTCATGGTTGTAGTCTCCAGTTTCGCCATGATGGGTTCTCTCTTCGTGGCGGTAAAATACTTCAAATCTACCAACCCAATTATGACTATGTTATGTGCATCGCTCGGGTCTACAATCTTGTTTAGCCATCAACTCATTTTCCACCTATCAGGTCATCTGACTGACTGTTCCAAGGAATACAGCACATCTTTCCTCAAGAACGGAAAACGGATGAGGAAGAAAAATAAATACTTCTTTAGATCCTGTGCTCCTCTGTATATTGAAGGGTTCCTATCCTTAAAATTCTCGAAAGTGTATTTTACAAATTTTGTAATTTTGATTGTCCTCAAAACCGTGCTTGATATGTTGGTTGGGATGGGAAGATCATAAAAATAACAATTTTACGAAAAATTCTATTCAGAAATTGTCAACTTCTATTCTACAATAATAAGAAACCCTTTCAGTACACGAAGACCACATTTTTTAACCCTGTCTTTAGTAAAAGTTGGAATTAAATTAAGAAGTTCTAGAATTCTTGTCCTATTTGAAATTTTCTTATATTTGTTAATCAGAAACTTCAATTCTGAACAAAAGAAATGGTGAAGTCTTTATATCATAACTTTTTAGCTAGTCAAGATTAACCTACCTTACCCTACACCCACGATGGCACTACGAAACGGAATATAATAACGTCGTTGAAAACTAAACGTTCAGTCAAATTTTGGCAATCGACCAGTACAGACGTACGTCTTACTATTAGTTTTCAAATTATTCCGGACGAATAATTTCTAGGGCGAAACACCTATGTGTTGTTCTTAACTGTGTAACAAATTACGCCACAGGTCAATTATGCAAAAAGTGTAACAGTTACTTCATGAATAATGGAGGTACACTGCATAGTCAATACTTTCTTGATTAGCGTTTGGACTTTAACTGTGTTAGTGACTCAATCATATGGATCCGAATCAAATCCATTGACTAAAATCCAGTTAGTTCAGAGCACCGATTTTGCAAACACAAATGGCCGTGGTTTATTTTCTGGCCTGACTGACTCCATAGCAGTTGATGCGTCGCAATCAATCTTCGCAAATGCAAGTTGGTTTAGTTTGACTAATTGGACACTCACTTTTGGATTTTTTGGAACTGCATTTTTACTAGCATGTTCAGCCACAGCTGTTTATTATGTACTCTTCGTCGTAACGGAACCTACGCAGCAAGGGAGGAGGTGAGCTAATTTTAATTACTTAGGTTCTTTTATTCAGGTCAAGAATTTCATAGTAAACTGTTACAAATTTCCGGAACACGTTCACTTTACCCGGCTCGTATTCCAGCTTAATACACACACTAATTGACATCCATCCATTATCATTGTCATGCTGGGAGAATCGAACCCTCCCTCCATATTACCATATTACCATTACAGTGAAATGAGTATGAGTGTCAGTGTCTAATTTCTATGATTGTGAAAATATGAAGAAATGACGAGTTCGGAGTCATTTCAAAATTAGACAAATCATTTCAGTATGGTAAATATATTATTAAGTTTGATTTTGTGGTTGCATTTTCTCAATGTTTGAAGTCGACGTTGGGAACGATTTCAACTTTTATATACAAATTTAACGGTTTCTTTTCGTTTTTTTTGCAAAATGATGCGTGACGACCGCTGGATTCCTTTCAAAAACTTGGGTAAAAATTTCAGAAGGAACTATTTCAAGGTGTCTGAAAGAGACCACCTCGGTACGGGAAAGCCTAGAAGATCCGATTCTTAAAGCACGATGGTAGATCGAGACATTTTCACAACAGGGTATTACCTTTCCGATACCTCCTAATGAAATTTTTACTTAAGCTCCGCGAAAGGAATCCATCGATTGTCAAACATTGTTTCTTGAAAATATTAATTCTTCAAGTATTAAAACTAAATATGCGTTTGTACGGTTGTGAGAAATTAATGTTCCCATGCTACCATCGAGTCCAACCTGTATTCTGTTCATTTTATATTCAAATGATTTATTTAGTATCCAAATGACTCCGAACTCTTTTATTCACAATAACATTTTTAAATCGCGGAATGAAGGTCAGTAGTATTCCTGTAGCCTCTTCATTCTGTTTCCACTGTGTGGAGGGTTCTATTCTCTCCGACTGACAATGTATGGTAGCTTTTTCGAAGAGTCGACGATAAATAAACACTACAGCCTTCAAAAAATACCTCCTTAAAGCAACCGCAGTCAGTGTGGGTCCAAGAATTTGAACTCAGAATCACTGAAACAACCGGGTCAACACATACGCAACCATTATGCTACAACTGACCGCTAACAATTCTAATTATCCGACAAATACCAATATCAGTTAACATTCGCCGTAATGGATTTTCCCGGTTATTATGCCGTTTGTTTTTCATTTAATCTGTGACAGGTACCCCAAGTAGTAAGGCGAAACAAGTGAAAATAGAAATTGTTATTTTAACCATCGATGTAGAAAATAATAAGAGGCTGCTAATATATCGCATTCAACGCACCTTTTATTTATTCATTTTTAATGTACTTCCAGGTCAATGTCCAACTATTTCAGTGGTTACTCCTTATCCTCAACACTCAACAATTGGACCTTCCCACAAATTCTGGACATGATCCACATTGTCTATGATGCTTTATCATTGGATCTTGATAACATGGAATGCCAGAAGAAAATTGTGTGCCAATTTCAACATCCAACTGCCAGTGATGGCGGCAGGAGTGGTACCGACCCCGATTCGAATGGCATTGGAAATATTGATACAAAAATATCAGAATTCTTGCTGTAAGCATTAGTTAAATTATTTGGTCAGATGAAAAGATAAGATAAATTTATAGCAAGTTACAACTTAGCAACGATTTTGTACTAGATAAGCCCGTACTGTTCAGTTAAACAAAAATGAGTGCTATTTCACCCCACATTTCTCATAGGTTGAGTTTCGGTCTTCCATTTAGCCTAGGGAAGACATCATTATTAGTAAGAAAATACTCCAATGGAGAAGAACCTCATTTAAGTAAACACCAATGCATTGTTTGTTCCAAGGAATCGACCCAACGATATAGCGAAGTGATAAGGCACGACCTCATTTACAATAATTTATAATTTTTTTGACTTGTTTTTGTAAATTTGGCAGATATTTAGATGTATTCCGGAACTTCCCGCACATCAAGCAATACCAGGAAGCAATGAAGGTCGGGCAAAATCGACGCGCTGACCAATCCTGTGATGATCTTTATCAAGAATGTTCATTTTCCATTCAAAATTTTAATTTACGATTCAAGCGAGTGTTTTCGTAAGACAAAATTAAAATACGCATCAATCGTATCTTAAATAAAAATATTCTTGACCTTATCCGTCTTGTGTCGTGTCTCAAGCACGAGCGTATTTTTTCTTCAAGGAAGAGACATGATATAAGGAAAGCTAGACTAACGTGTCCCACGTTGGTGAATTTGCATGTGTGCCCCAGATATGGTTTCATAAGCACGTGGCCATGAAAGCACAACCACAAATGGTGGATGGAGGAATTTGGACCATAGTGGGACATATTAGCCTACCTTACTCTAAGAATGAATAGGATTTTCCCAATCTCCTTCCGTCATTCGCAATTCCAATGAAGAGTTATTTTTGGCAAATAAAAAAATAATGTAAGTACGTAATTTATTTTCACGCTCAAGCTGGGTTTTAATCCAAATATAATGGATTAAAATGCAATGAACTCAAGAGTTTGAGTAGTTCGTCTAGCTAAAAGTTAGTCGAGATAAAAAGAACAGTCCATTTAGTGTTAAAAGCATTAAATCAACGTTTGATTAGTGATTGGATTCATATGGCTTTTCAAATCAAATAAAAAAGAATAAAAACTGGTAGTCTGGTTACTTAATGTGTACGGGGTGGTCCATAATTGAAATAGCCTACGACAAAGTTTGCTACGTACGAATTTTATTTCTCGTAAAAATGTTTAAGTTATTTTGGTTACAGTTTGAAATTTGGATACTAAAACGAGATATACATTTGTAGAAAATTTTATCTGAAGTGAACAAATGTCTTTAGATGCACAGTGCGCGAATCTTAAGCTGCAGTAGTAGAATCTTAGTCCGAATGAACACCATTTCCTTTACGGCTACTGGTTTCTCCAGAGTGAGCGGAAAGGTTATTTTGAACTACCCTGTTATCAAAAAGCTAAATGCTCACTCCGCCTCTTATCAGCACCCACTCGGTGACCCATATTATCAGGGAAATGCACTCAAGTAGTATCCTCGTGTACGTCCTGTCTCATGACCACACCATTTATTTAACTCAAATCCAAAATCCAATCCAATCCAATCATTCAAACAAATCCGAAAGAATCCTCAAGACAGTCGTAACTTTTAGTCGTAATTTCCATAGTAAGGTCAAAACATGTTCAGTATATCGTGGTCAAGAATTAATTCATCAAAAATTCAAAATACGTTTTTAATTCATATCATTTTCATGACTACTATTGTGTTCTTCACGTCAGAAGCTGTCGGAGTGTGTCCGAGGTTGTTACCTCCAAAGGTAAAACAATTATTTTGAGAGATTCTTAAAAATTCTTTAAATATTGCAAAAATTACGAAAATTAGAAATCCACACCTGTTTATCATACAAGGTACTGAGCATTCTCCTACTACTAGGGGTACTAAATTGATTTATTTTTAAAAATGTTAAAAAGAACTACACAAGAATTAAAAAAATTAAAAGTCAGTACATGTCGCCCCATATCATATTTAATATTTACTTATGTTGCGGCCCACAGTGCACAGTGGTGACAATATACTTTTGTGAAATTTTGCCCTACTTAGCAGGCTTAGGAAGCAACGTAATCTGCATGAAATTATACTACAAATGTGTTTTGAAAAATTTTCATATAATTTTTCTTTTGTTAATGTATAGGGAGTTGAGTTACAATGCTCGACGTACGTGACTGCTAATAAAACTGAGGTCACCCGACCTTGCTCCGTCCGATCTCCGATAAATACAATTGCAAAATATAAATGTAAACCATATTACACGCCGAACCATGACGATGGAGGACAAACTAAGACCAAGGGGCTCATGAAATGCAACCGGAAAGGAAAATGGAGGAATGTTCTACATTTCAGGAAATTCAGATGTCACCTGTGTAAGCTATAATTAATTGGAAATATTGGAATTGACAAATAAAAATTTCTATTATAATATTATAATATAAATTCATAAATTTATATGATTATTTTTTCAGCTGCAAGTGGTTGGATAAATCAAGTAATAGACACAAATCGTGTCGTAATATTCAGCCTGAGCTATTGCGGCTATTGTCACAAGGTCAGATTTCGAAATTACTATTTTCTTTATGTGACAAAAATATAATATTAATTCACCAAAATTTTAGATCAAACAAATTTTTCACGACATGGGAGTCAAATATTTCGCAATTGAATTGGACTTGGTTGACTGGAGTAAGAATAAAAAACATGAATTTAAAAACATGTAGGGTGAATTTGGGCTGAAATAAATATTATCATAATTCCCTCTAGAAAAAGCCTCATTATTAAAAGAAGCCCTTTGGCGAGAGACCGGTATGAAAACATATCCAAATGTTTTTATCAACCGCAGACACATTGGAGGTTATGACAGAACGTATGCAGCTCACCATTATGGAACATTACAAAGTTTATTGGACGCAACTCCACAACCTTTGAATTTTAATCCAAGTGCTTGACGGACTCATAAATCATCATAATAATTATAGAATTAATGAATGAACTCAGCCCTCGTTACGGGTTTTAATGTTTAAGTGTGTGTCAATTTTTAAGTTTGGACAATAAATAATATTGCACGTGTTTTTAGATAAAAGGTGTGAAGTGCAATGTGCACCGAGTGATTTCGTGGTTAAATGGCCAGATCAACTTGACTCAATTCACAATAATTATGTAACTTTGTTACCTTTAACTGTCACCTCATACAACTAGTGTACATGGAAAGTTTCCCATACCCGAGTCCGTGACATCTATTTTATTATAAACTGATCGCAGCAGAGTTCGTACTCTAACTACGGTCTATTGTTAATTAGTTAATTTCAGGTATACTCAATCACAATTGTATTGACATTTGACATTGAGATTGTATCAATAGGGTAGTGCTGGCTAATTTAATAAAAAGAACGTCATCTTTGCAAATCCGAGGAATTGAACCTCCGCATGGCGAATCAGCAAGGCTCCAACCAAATATCATTGTTATGACAAGTTGACCTTTCATTCTTTTTTTTACTTATTTGAGATTCAAATTAGTTTGAGGGATGGCGGATACCAGCCCAATCTGGGGAAATCGAGAAAACCTGGCATTTACATTTTGTAGTCGGATGTACTCCCAGAAAATTGTGTACTACTTTTGATGAAAAGTTGTACTCCTATATACTACCTTTTTAAAAATTCGAGAAATATTTGTATATTTTGTATTAGAATCTGAAATATCAGTCACTCCTTCCTTCCCAATCCTGCAGTGGTAAAGTTATTCGAGAAATATTTGTATATTTTGTATTAGAATCTGAAATATCAGTCACTCCTTCCTTCCCAATCCTGCAGTGGTAAAGTTATACTACCTTTTCAAAAATTCAAGATATATTTGTATATTTTGTATTAGAATCTGAAATATAAGTCACTCCTTCCCAATCCAGCAGTCTGTGAACTTGAATATTTCGAACAGTTCGGCGATGTGTCCAAACGATTTCCGGCCATTTTGGTCAATTTTTTAAAATGGAATGATCCTGGCATTTGTGACCAAGGATATTTCGATTTTTTACAGGATGATATCCATTTCCGACCGACTGAATACCCGAAATTCACAAAATTTATATTAATAATAAAACTAAATTAATGCAACTTCCCTGCACTGGAAGTGCGATTAACTGACTGAATTGGAAAATCGTACGAACAATTTTGACCCGCCATTTCTGGAGTATCACGGCTTAGGGCCCCCGCCTGCATTTAATAATACCGCAATCCGCCAACTCAGAACAGTAATTCAAAGACTAATAGATAGTGCAACTTATTATATGGCATTGATCTCGTCTGAATTCGATGCCCAGCTCCTGAAATATCAGAGCCCTAACATTCTCAGACCGGCCGTACGAACAATTTCAATTTTCAATTTTGGTCGGTAGTGTAAGTTATTTTCCGAGCAGGATTTATGGGTTCAGTTGAAAGTAGTCCCAAAGCATATTTTAAGTTAAACACTCGAAACTTTCATGTATCATAACCATACATACAAACGAACAATTTAAATTTAAGTCGGGGAATCTTTTATAAAGAGATGCACCTAATAACATCTGATTCCTTCGAAAAATCGTAAGTGAAATTTTAAGAACTTCATTGAAGGTGTCGAAAATATCCTCCGGTATCAAAAAGTCTCGATTAACTGACCATACTTCTAGACATAGGTACTGTATCGATACTTGTGCAGATGAGAATATTTTCCTCTACACCTTGCAGTGCATTTCTCTGAAATTTTCTCGAAGATTTCTCGAAAGAAATCAGTAGGTCATGAAGTATCATTTTTCCAAAACCAAAATTCTAAGAACGCAACGAAATATTTGTTTGTATTGTGAAAATTAAAGGTGCGCTGCATACACCCTTAAAATTATTTGTTGGTTTGTTTCGATAATCTTTTGTTCTTCTGGGCTGATACCTGTCGGCCAAGACGAAACTACTAACTTCATTTCTATATTAAAATGATTTATCAACTATCTGCATGACTCCGAACTATTTTAGGTTGGTTCTTTCAGAACACAGAACATAGGGAAGTTGGGAAAAGCAGTGCTTAAGAAAAGTTTCTTTCCACTGAGGTTTCTTCCTCCCACTAGGAGTACATTCCTTGGACCTAATTGAACCCAGTCAAGGGCTTGGAATTTTGACCATGTTATGGCACGTCTTACGGTGTTTTATTTATTTATTTAGCTTAACACGAGTTGCCAGTGGTGGATCGCCAATTTATGGATGTGAAGGACATTGTGCAATGTATAGGGTAGGCAGGGCTAATTATTCCCACCGGGCTAATTATTCCCACCTTTTGTAAAATCCATTGCTGACTACACCCCAATGTCATAAAAAATAAAAAATTGGAAGGGACGGGGAAAACTCACGTGTATCGTCGGCAAATACTCTGCCGCTAGTTCTTCAACTCATCAAAATAGCACGAAATCAAAACACGATTTTAAAATTTTGGGTGACCGCCGCCTCCCGGTCAACAATTTCATCACTTTCGGAGCTAAGAAATTGTGAAAATTCTGTACCAGGTTACGACACATCCATATTTTCCTTATTCTTGATTTCTACTATTCTTCGTAAAACTTGAACCAACTTACTTTTTGTCATCAGATTTTAACTATTTTCATAATT
>JAQFYE010004255.1:0-13698 GCA_034694305.1 Protaphorura glebata
TATATGGCATAGGACTCTTAACTGTACCTTGTTTTTAGCCTCTTGTAGTCCGACATCAATCTGAAAACAATCAAATTAAATTAGTCATTGCTAGTTAATGTGTTCGGAGAATAATAATGTACAATAAAAGTTCGTTATAGTGTACCACCACCGCGTACGGGTAAGAAAATAAATACGAGAGAGTACGTTATAACCCGTATTATTTGATATGAGACAGGAATTCTCCCTGTGACGATTTATTAAATTTCTTTAGCACATTCTTGATTTAGAAATACTGTTGCATAAAATGAAACTGCAAACTTCGTATTGACTTCAGATTTTGTACGTTATACACTAACTGGGATGATTTTTCCGTATCAGGTTTTATTTAACTTTTCGAATTTCGAATTCTAAATTTTATTTTACAATACCGCCACGGTTTCGTCTGGATTCCAAATGACTAAGTCCGCATTGTACCCCTCCTTAATTTCTCCCTTCTCAGCTTCAAGTCCAGCTAATTTAGTCGGATTATGACTCATCCAACGCCAAATGTCGATGATAGAATGACCGTGTTTTTTCCCATTCGTCCAAACAGCAGGTAATCCTGTGAAGAAATTCAACGTCTAAGAATTTGGTTGGGACTACGTACATAAGTCAGAATATTACATAATTACAACACAATCGTCATTCGCCAATAACGATAATAAGTTCTTCCGCGTAGAATTGGCTTTTAATCAATTAGATATCGTTTCTGGCAAAAAGCCGCAGATATTTCCAAACCGAACTCTGAAAGTGATAAGCTCAGGGTGGTGCAAAGTACCTCGGTCTCACGAAATCGGAGTTTAAACTTTTGATTACTCGGACCAGTTCTAATTTTAAGTACACCTCAGTACTGCGATGTATTGTAATGTATGAGTCCGAAACACAATGAGAATTAAAAAATTCGAATGCTTACAGGTGGATAGCAATATTTTTTAAAAAAAATGTGAGTGTAGCTTAACGCTAGAAGTTGACTCATTGTATGTAAAGGACAAAGTGTTTGTGTCACATTCACTGTCGAACATCGCCTCGAACTATTTTCTTAGACATTGGGTTACTTTCCATTTGGCACATGGAAGGTATAGCATGATATAAAAGAGAAGTCCGAGGGATTCCAGGGATCCACACAGCGAAATGGTTAGTGACTGCTTAAACTTCGACGTCTTAGTGCATGGAGTTCTAGTTTTAACATATGTAATATTTCTGGTAAAGCCCATTATTTCATACTTACCGAATTGCAACCCACAAAGACCACCCCAAGCTTCAATAAAGTCCCGAGGTTTCCTGTCTGGTGTACAATTTGCATGATCCGCAGCAATTAAATCAATCAATCCATCACCAATTCCTCTCCAAAGTTTCTCCTTGTTCTCAGCACTTCGAATCGGTGGCAAACACTTGTACTCTGTCCACCCCTCTTTGATGTCGTCCTGGGAAAAGTGCAAGTAATGGGGACATGTTTCGACAGACAACTTGAGTCCCTCATCCTTCATTTCTTTGATCAGCGGCAGAGCGTCGGACGCGGAGAGATGGACGATATGGCCTCGGACGTTCCTGTACGAATAGTAATGATGTTAGTTCAGTTAGTTGGAATTTCCCATTGGAAATAAAAATCTATTATGGCTAAATCTTGCATAATATTCGGATTCCCCATAAAATTCTAGTATCAGAATCCATCTACAGAATTTAAAAAAAGGTCACAAATCGGAACGTTCCTGAGGTCATACGGATTTCCTTCCTTCCACCATTATCGAGAACTTGTCTTACAAAAGGCCAGTTTTCAGGCTTATTTTCAACATATTATCAACTTCCCATACTGGAAGAACCACGCTTCCCATTTTATACAACATTGAATTACCGATTTTGATTTATATTTTAACACAATTATGTATCTGCGAAACTCACTTATGCTTTCTGAGGACACGTTGGACCATTCGAATAGCTTCATACTCCATCTTCTGCGGTCTGTGTTTCAGTAGGGTCATGTAATTCTCCTTATCGCCATGAACTTCAGATGTACTTTCGGCACAATCCACTTCAGCATGGAACTGATTGCAGAAATATTTGTTAAAATAAAGCGATATTTTTTAATTTCTGCATGAAATTCTAACCATGAGGACACTACCCGTTCCTTCCAACTCCTGGAGTGCCCTATCTGCGTCGTCTTCTTTCAGAAATGGAAACTCCTCAAAACTAGTGTCGATGAGAAAACACTTGAATCCCCACACTCCCATTTCCAGTAAATGTTTCATATCGGCCTGGAAAATTGTGCCGAATGATTATTATGGTTATTTTTTTAGCTACAACACAGAAAACTCACGACATTGTTAGGAAGTGCTCCGCCCCAAAAACCGACATCCACGTGACATTTCTCCTTAGCCGCAGCTAGCTTCAACTTGAAATTCTCCACAGTTGTCGTTGGTGGATTGCATTGCCTGTAGGAAACGATTATTGAGAGAAATTATTGATTTCGCGGATAAATGTGGCCAGATTTGTGGACGAATACCATTATCCGAAAAAATTTGGCCGCTATCCACGGCGTCCCACTTAAATCTAATTCAAATTACGTTGTAATAATTGTTAAGCGGACTCACAACGGCATGTCGATAAGAGTTGTGAAACCCCCTGCGGCCGCAGCGCGAGTTGCCGTCCAGAAACCTTCCCAATCAGTGCGACCTAGATAAATAGACAGATAAAGGCTTGGTTTATGTCAGACTTTTCAGAATATACTGTTGTAAACTACAGTACCAGGCTCGTCAATATGTGTGTGGGTGTCCAGTAAACCCGACATTAGAACATTGTTCCCAGCATCGATGATCTGTGTATTGCAAGCATTCAAAATTAGATTAATATATATGCTGTCGACTTGTCTCACCGTGTTCAGCCCTATCAAGTGATACCGCACGGGATTCCGTTGTGCATCTCAAGCTCAGAAAAGTAATGATCATAAGATTTTTTGGCATATTGTCGGATATCTCACCATATACAGGTTACAGATACCTGGTCAGATCAATGCAGATAATTATCGAGTCTGACAATTGCCGATCATTCTAATCAAAATTGTTATACATGAGTACGGTAAATCCCCGAACAGAATCCTATCCCGAATAGTAACCCGGTCTGGAATACTAACCGGGTCTTTCTCCACCTTTCTCCAAGTACTCTTATGGAGAAAGTGGTGAAAGTCTGTGACCTGCGACCTTGCCTGTACAAATACTGACACGGGTTTCTGTTCGGGGATTTACGGTATTTGAATAACCGATTGACTTTATTGGAACGTTAGATATTGCAAAATGAAACCTGTCTAAGCGAACACCTTCAAAGTGCGACCACTGGGATGCTTTGCACGACAATCACTTGTTCTGACAATTTTTGTTTTGTTTTAGACTCGTCGCACCAGTTAAACAGATTACATGCTAGTAGCTCTTAATTACTGATTTACCTTGCTCGGGTCCACTTTACTCAAATCGTAGTCACCTTTATGAATTTTTGCGATTTTCCCATTTTCGACTTCAAGCGTAGCCTTGATTAATTTCTCCTCAATGAGGACTTTATTTCCTCGGATGTACGACACTTCACTTGACATGTTTCTTTGATTTCCGATCTTCGAAGGAATTGAAAATGAAAATAAACTCAAGAGGATAAACTATTTTGTCAAAGCAAAAAAAAGTATGGCTAGGCTGGCGCTGGATACAGTTAGGAGTAATTAAAATTTATTTCAGTTATTTAAATGGGTCGTCTGCGGAGGCGTAACGGAGGCTCAATCAATTCTATAGTACTTGTATGGAAGTGGTTATAATCAATTTGAGGTCAACCGTCGTTATCCGCGCTGGAGTGATTATATAGTTTAAATATAAGAAGGGTGGTGCATGCAATATTCCTTCTTCAACGAATTTCCCCTTTCAAATTGTGACTTTCAGTTTGTCTCAAAGCTGGTACGAAAACCCATTCGGTCGAACTCTGATCTGCTTCAAATATTTTGTTCGCTAGAATGGCTTCACAGGGCCGGCCCTCCAGACGGCGCTGGCAGAATTTCTTAATAGCAAAGGCTGGTTGTAATAAGAACAATTCGCCACCGAAATAAAGTCTATCGTGAGTTGTGGTGTGACAGAACTCAGACATCGCACATTCTCAGTTAAATGATAGTTTAACGTCTATTCCTACGAGGGAGAAAGGCCCCAACCCTGCTATGCAGGTTCAGAATTCACTGCACCTTGACGAATGCGATGCCATTTTAACTATCTTTCGACGTACTGATGGTACCAGACTTTCTTAGCCCAGTATAGTAGAGGCCATTTTACCGAAACGACAGCATAGGAAAAGTCGGACTGACCAGCAGATAGCAGATGGGAACCTCGTACTGCTACGATGTCTTGGCTCTGATTTCTACCTAAAACCTTCAAGATTGGTTGTAATTTTTCATATTTTGAGACACAGGAGAATGTAATGTATTTTCTTTGCTGTTTTCAGTATTATTGTAAAAGTTTATGTTACATTGAATATTAAATATAACATGAAAGACAAAATTGGCCCTGACGTTACCTTACCTCTCGCTGGCTGGTACGGTCACCTTACAAAACTAAGCAGGTTTAGTCTAACAGCTGAACGTTTAATCTGAGAATTAAAGTTCATAGTTCGAACTGAAAGCACTTTGAATGTAAAAAAATCTCTTAGGGAGGTAGGAAACAAAATCTCATCCGGAATGACATTTCTAACCTCCAGAAAAGTATTAGTAAGTGCAACTAATGAGACATAATTATTTATACATATCAATCACATTTGCATGATTCATTCTTCATTCTTCGTTCGATTGACAAGACTGTTGATGTTCACAATCACTTTACAAAGGAAGCCCTAAATTTTCTCACAAATACGTGGTAGTAGTATAAACTATCCAGTTACCAGATACACCTCAGGCACTCTGTTCACCTTTTCCTTTTCGGAGATAGTCCGAAAAAAAGTACCGTATTTCTGTACGAAAATGTTTTCAGACCCCACTCAAAGTATGACAATGAAGTAAAAATTGGATATTGTATTGGGTCAAGGTTCTCATGGTCATATGTAAGGTGAATCCCTTGTGAGCGGTATAGTGCCTACACATTACTCAATTTTGAATCACATCATAGCTCATTATTCGCAATAGTTTAAATCCCTGGGCTGGACAACCAGACATCTCTTTGTAGAGAAGGTCAACCACTACATTCCCATTTGAATTAAGCCACAAAGGAACAAACTTAATTTACTTGGATTTATTAGACTTATTATCTTCTTGACCTCAGGATGAATCGGAACTTTTATTTTTCCTCTCAACGAGACGCTTTTCTTATATTATTTGCACGGTAACAAACTGTTCTGCATTTTGTGTTTATGAAACCAGTGCACTTTATGAAAATCCTGAATTATGAATCGAATATTATTTATATCAAAATTACATCGAAACATCGACTATTTTGCTCGTAGCGATATTGAAAAATGTCGACGTCAAAATATTGACATTCTAATATTTTTAATTTCGTAAAATTGGTAGTGCAAGTGCCAGAAGTCAAAAATCCATGGATTTTAATGAATCTGAAATGTCAAGCTTTCTTGAATTCTATTCGCTTATCACAAAAATTACAGATAGTATGAAATATAAAAAATTTAAATTCTAACTGAACATCACAATATTCACAAATAGATATTGGAAAGTTTTAAAATAATTTTAAAACTTTCTTTAAAAGATTTAGCAATTATTGCTAAATCCATAAGGATTCGTATCCATTAGGAATCCAAGAATCCACTAGGCTCTTTAATAGGAAACTAGGGAAGGAGATAATAAATATAAAAAAGTACACTCATTTTAAGTTATTATCTTGTAATTTTAGGTGTTAGTTTTGCGGATATTTTCTGGTAAAGTACAGTCCACGGTCCGTTTCAGTTGATGAGGTTCTTTACGATTGCAATTAAGTGTCACACTCTAATACTGCACATGAAATATCTATTAAACGTGTCATTATCATCACGGATGCATTAAAAATTGAGTCCAACTAATAAAAACATAAAGATTGACACTTGAACAAATTGAAAGTGATTGCCGATAACTTTTGGATTAGATTATTTTATTCATTCTACCCGTGTGTCGTGTGTTTGTCTGTTTTTACTACACTGGTAACTAGTTAATACTGAAATCAACAGCCAAATATTTGTTACACCTTTGATTCCATATCATGCAGAGTACACCTGGACAAAGGAATTAAATCGCATTTATGAACCAATTAAATTGTTTTCTTCAAATTTCAATTCATATTGTATTTAGGTCTCGAAGAGCGTAGTTGTAAATTCATAGATACAAAACTGGGTTATTTGGAGTTATTTTTACTCAAACCACAGACCTTAGAACAAATATTCACAATTATGCAGTTCAGTTAGGCGGATAAAAAGAATTTCATAATATTTATTTTAGAATTTATATTGTTTGGATAGTTACAATGAGTTCTGAAAATGTAGCTGTCAACCCTACTAGAAATAATATTTCCCGAATACGTGCATCACTGAATCCCAGAAGATATGTTTGGATTATCATCGGCTACTATTTATTTGCAACATTTCTCAAAACAAGTGCCGGGAAAGAAAATTTGAGCTATGTGAATACGGTGATCGGTCACGGTGTTGAAAAGATTGTAGCAGATTTTCCCGCACTTTCCGATACGCCTGAATCCAGTACGATCGAGGTCACGACAGAACATACAGAACATCATGAAGGGATCAAAATATTCAAAGTAGATTGGCCGTACATAGAGGACGTTGCGGTGATAACGTTATGGATATTATGTGCTTCTATCGCGAAAATCGGTACGAATCTAGAATTTTGGTTCCAATTTGATCATATCGGATAATAAAGACTAGCGGAAATGTGATTTTACATGTCTCATGGGGACATGCTTCAATGGGTTTATATCGATTTATGATTCCTGGTCCAAATATTCGAACAGCATACGATGTTGTAGTAAGCCAGTGCCTGCTGACAACACTTGATCAGATAAAATCGGATTATCGTAGCTTCGATAATTTGACAACAAAAACAAGTCATTCCTTATCTGATAGTAGGAACTCCCGGAAAATTGTCAGAAGATCTGATTATTTGAAATTTAAAAGATTGAAAATGCAAAAATTGAATGAAAATTTTGGTACAACTTTTACTTTGTTTTCAGCTTTCCATGTGACTCCAAAACTGGGACATATTTTCCCAGAATCATGTCTATTAATTGTGGTCGGGATTATTATTGGAGTATTTATCTACACGACAAATGCAGTTGATACCCATTCATTACCCATACATACATTTTTCTTCTTCATGCTCCCTCCAATCATATTTGATGCCGGTTATTTTATGCCCAGCCGACTCTTCTTTGGTAATCTTGGGACAATTCTTCTATTCGCTGTTATCGGAACGCTTTGGAATGCTTTTACGATTGGTAAGATAAGACACACTTAATCGTTACTGACACTGAATCCAATATCAAAGCTGTGAAAATTCACAATAATTTCTCTTGCCAAACTGACCGGATTCCGACGCCACGCTCAATGACCCCAAGATTAATTAAAACGTTGTATATCTCCAGGACTCAGTCTCTGGGGCTTAGGCCTTGTGGACCTCTTTGGAGTTGAAATTAGTCTACTGGAGCTCCTGCTATTCAGTACTTTAATCTCTGCAGTTGACCCAGTAGCAGTTTTGGCCGTCTTCGAGGAAATCCATGTCAATGATATCTTGTATATTGTTGTATTCGGAGAATCCCTTCTCAATGATGCGGTGACGATTGTAAGTAGACATTTGTCAATCCCTTGCATTGCGATTTGTAATACAAGTACGGGTGATCACGACTTGCAGGGGATATGTGTCATTGTTAACTTAGAATCTGCGACAATCAGACTCGCTCGGAACATATCGATAAGGAGTTTCTAATTGTTGTTAATATTTAATAGGTGTTATACCACATGTTCGAGGAATACTCAGTTATGGGTGAAGATAATGTGACGGTTACTGAAATGGTGAAGGGGGCTGCGTCATTCCCTGTGGTTGCCCTGGGTGGTACCATCATCGGGATCCTCTGGGGCTTTATGTCAGGATATGTGACAAAGTTCACGCACCATGCTATGGTCATTGAACCGGTTTTCGTGTTCGTCATGGCGTACATGTCATACTTGAACGCAGAGTTGTTTCACATGTCCGGCGTCTTGGCGTAAGTTTAATCGACTAAAGACAGGATTGATCTATCTAATTCTATAAGTAGGGTATGTGTTTAAACTAAAACTACTAACCGGACTTTAGCTCTTAAATTATCTTGAGTGATAAGAAAAGTTCTGTTCAAGAAAAACTTTCTCCTGCTTTCTTTGATTAGGATCACATTTTGCGGGATAACTATGAAGAAATATGTGGAAGCCAACATTTCACCCAACTCTAGCATTACGGTCAAATACGCACTAAGAATGTTGAGCAGTTCCTCGGAAACTATTATTTTCATGTTCCTCGGAGTGAGCACTGTCAACGATGATCACGTTTGGAATTGGTGGTTCGTCTTCGCGACAATTGTCTTCTGCACTGTCTACAGATTCTTGGGTGAGTGTCCGGTAGAAAGAGTAGATAAACAGTGCAACCTGTCCGACCGTAGCCCGCACTAGGACGACAATAATGTCATTTCGGCCGGTGATCAAGAGATTTAGAAAAAGTTATCGAATCGGCGCAGTTACTACAAGTCCCGGTCGTTTCAGCCAGATGATCGCGGAGATTGATTTCACTATCTCAGTGAAAGGCCTTTTGGTTACTGAATACTGACGCCATTTCTAGGAATTGTTAACTAGTTATCGCTTACATTTGTTTTCTTAGGGGTCTTATGGATGACAGCATTAGCGAACAGGTTCCGTTTAAACAAGTTAAACATGGTCGACCAATTTGTTATGAGTTACGGTGGTCTGCGAGGGGCAGTGTCATTTTCTCTCGTACTGCTGATTCCGAAGGAAGCCGTTGAAAGCGATCATACTAAACAAATGTTTGTGACGACTACGATAGCCGTGGTTTTCTTCACTGTATTTATTCAGGTATGATTCAAATTAAAACTGACCTAAAATTAAAAGCTCTTTCATGTAAAATCGCCAGATCCGGTTAAAGCTGCCTCGATTTGTCATTCCAAATGTACATTTCAAAAGAATCGTCAATGTTTATATCCCGGGAAATCTGTTTTTTTAACGGTCTAATCCTAAAACCTTTTTAAATCGCTCGGGATTTTAAATGATAGGTGCTTCTTTATAATTTAGTAATATAAAACCACGAAATTAGAATAGTTGAGGCATAATTTATTACCTGACCGATAATTTTTGTAATTCACAGGGCATCACAATCAAACCGTTTGTGGAATGGTTAAATGTGAAACGTGCAGAAGAGAGAGAATTAAATATGAATGAAAGACTTCATGAGAGGGTAAGGACCCAGAGTTATGACATTTTATGGGTTATCTTTGACACTTGAGTCTAAAATTACGTTGTTCTAATTTATTTTAGCTCATGGATCATACACTGAGTATTGTAGAAATTATACTGGGAACAACAGGGCAGAATATATTGAGGGACAAGTAAGTCCATGATTATAAATGTGTACCATGTCCCTAGAAATTGCGGAAGGGGAAATATCATTTAACGATTACTTATGCGAATTTTAATTAACGATAGTATTTTATTCTAATAACTCTTGTCTTGCTCCGAAGAGTTAAACTATTGGACGAAACCTATATCCGACCCTACCTAATCCGTGACTATAAGGGTACATCCCAGGCGAAAATTTTGGAAACTTATTCCAAGTTGGAAATGCAAGACGCTATGGACGGAATGAAGAAACGCCGTACAGTGGTTGTAACCGTGCCAAGTGATAAAGACGGTAACGAAACTGAGATACAAATGGAAGTGGAAGTCCCGGTCGTAGAAGCAAAGATTGACATGGAAGCAGTCTCAAGAAAGAAATCATCCACAAGGGACAGTCCGAAAGACATATTGTCAGACGACGTATTCATACCCGTTCGCAAGGTTAATAACAACAGAGTGATTTACATGGTGATTCATAATCGTCTAGTCCAACCCCTGGACAGCCGAAGTTGCATGTCTGCATATTTTGTAGAAAATCTGATGTGGAACTCAACGATATTATCAATATATAAAATTTTCTAGAAACTTTCTTCAGACAAACTTCGGCTCCAAGGGTCGGGCGGGTAAAGTTTAAAAACCGCCATGTACGTTGTTACTCGTTACCCATCTTTACACTTCGTTACTCATGCTGTAAAATCATTATGATATTTAGCAAAGGAAAATCAGCTATAGTCGACAAATGTTAGAACCTGCAGATTTGGAGACAGAAATGATTGCAAAAGAGTGGATCCCACAAGATAGGCGTCCACGACGAAGGGTAAGCTACTGACCCCCGAATCTCATGATTCCACATACTCGAATATATTTTCTTAAATTACGTACGATATTTCAGTTCGGAGCTTATGAAAACCCGACGTTCACAATGCAAGACGAAAGTGGAAGAGATGGCGGAAATAGTAAGTGGCGAGTATAAAGCTTATTTTATTGATAGACATCTGCGTAGAAATATTTGGGTGAAAATTTTGATCTCGTGATTAAATCGGATCGCTGAATTCGACTTAATGTTAACTAAAACATAATGGGTTTACATTAGCTGTTGCTGGTATGTTGCAGTTAGGACATCAAGCAGGAATTCCTTGGGGCAGATAATCTGTATTTCTGTAGGCCACAATAGCCAATGCGCTATATTTGCAAATGAACTCAACGACCCTTTCCGGTTTCACTGCAGCAAAAGTTGGCAGAAAATGTAAATAATCTGCTTATATTAGAACTACAGCATCAGGAATCCATATTTTATATCCTTTTCAATTTGGATTTTCTGGAATTATCCATGTTCCCGTTAACGTCAAGCGACTGATCGAATTTTCTACAGATTCATTTCTTTTCGACATTAATTTTTTAGGTGGCCCACCTTCCCGAAGGATATCGTATCAAGACACGCCCGTGAGTTTGACACCGGCTTCGCCGAAACTTAGCCGACCTCCGACCGGAAGACAGCGACGAAATACCCCGGCAGTGCAAAATCAAGATGGGACCGTTACCTCAGGTCACCGTATGAGCCCGGCCTCAAGTTTCGACCACCCCCCTCTCCGAAGTCCACCGCCTTTCGAACCAACGATAGAAGAAGAACCTTCGGATTAGTCAATTCAATTTATTCTGAGACACATTGATCAACTAAAATATTCTGACTAGAGCAATTCAGTACCAGTCAAGTTAACATTACACAACTGATGGACAATTTCTTTTTAACAATTGTATTATGTTAATGCTATGTTAATTGTATTATGGATTGATTTAAGGATCCGATCGATCAGACGAATATCTCAAATATCTGTCAGTCTTGAGAACCAGATACAGTGCAGATGTAATCCCCCGCTATAGCTTAATGCTCCATATCGCTAACGATTTCTTCGAGACGAGAATGGAGCATCAGATACGGCCATCTGATCGGATTAGAAATTTTGGGGTCGGAGAATAGAACATCCCAATATGATTAACAGATCCTCTTGTAAATTTTGCCAATATCGATTTTTGAGTAATCTAATTGCAACTTTCGTACTACTAAAGGTTTGACAAAAAAATGGCCACTTGTTCCGAGCTCAAATATTTTGTAATAAAGAAATAAATTATTAGCTTTTGAATAAACTTCCTCTTATGCATACTCTCGAATATTTACACGCCGTAATAGTGGCATGGGACATTACGCTACACCGAAGGGGAATCTCGTGAATATCTCTTATCTATTAAGCCGCACTAATTGACTCCTATCTGTCAGATATTCAGCCACTGGGTGAAACGAGACATCTCAAAATGATCATTTCTGGACATTGACTCCCTAATATAATCTGGTACGACAAAATTGAGAAGCGATCCCATAAATTCTTCATTTTAAAATCATCACGTGGAAAACTTTTTCCCAATTTCTCGAGATTTCGAATCAAGTTCAAATTCTACTTACTCAAAATTTATCTACTCAGGAATATACCTAATTTATCGAGCGATGTCAACAGAAGAATTTTTCTACCAGAAATAAGTGCAGAACAGAAACAACCAAAGAAAAACATTAATTAACGAGCTCATGATAATTTATTTTATACTCAGTAGTAATACAAATACAACTAATTCTTAAATCCATCTTTATCAACAATAGTTAGAATATTTTCACATTCAATTTAAGAGTCATCTACTCTGCCAGTCTGCCTGCCCTCATATCTGAACTATGTATAAATTATGAATACTTATAAAATTCAAGCTAGATATTAATATTTCACTATAAATTATAACTAAATAATGTTAAATAAGTTATTAGACACATATTATAAATATAGAAAGTTTTTAACTAAAACACTGTTAGAAGATTAAACAGTTGAGAATTTTGAGAGTAAATGGAGAATTCTTTGAAATTAACTAAAAATAAATGAAATTCTATTATATTATAATAAATGCCAGAATATTTAGGTACACAGTCCTAACATTTAACAATAACAACAATATAAGTGATTTTTTTAAATTTGTTTTACACGAATAAATATTATATCGAAAAAGTAAACACTGAATTGAGAAGCGAAGTCAGTCAGATTATGGAAATTGGAAATAGTTGGAATATTTTACACGACTATACTGAACCCGGAACGGAAACTCATAAATGCATTTTTTCTGTAGAAATTAACAAATTAATTAACATTAATAACCAGGTTACAAATTCTAATAATAACTCAAAAAACTTCAAAGGTCACGATAATTAAAGTTATAAACAATTCAAGTCGAAGTGGTCAATTTAAAGGTCACCTCGCTTTACTTTTCTTCCACTGCTTCGTCAATTTCGAGTCCATCATTTCCTTCGTCTTGGTCTTTCTCTTCATTCCCTGACCCAGAACCTTCTTCCTCCTTTGAACCAATAAGGTCAGCCATGGAACTTTTCTCTAAATCCCTATCTCCTTTTTTGTCCTTCTTGTACGCATTCTCTGAAGATGACAAAATTGACCCCAAAGTAATGCTGGAATAATCGTCATTTGACGATGTGGGTGGAGCGCTTGTTGATCCTGAAGGTGTGGCTGTTAAACCAACTGCAGCCAAAATCGCTTGGTCACCTAAATTTTCATCCTCAGTCTTGGAATCATTTGCCTTGTCTGATTTGGAATTCACCCTATCCTGAATTTCTTTATCTCTCAATAGGATTAACCAATGGCTGGAATACATATGACCTGCAACTTGTCCAGCATTGATGAAAGTTTTTGGACAAAGTGGACAACAAAGTCTTCCAGCTCCGCTTCCATGGGCTTGTCTCAAATGTTGTGAATAAATTGCTTTATCTTTATAAGTATTAAAACAAAGGGCACAGCGGTTTATCCCATGACTTCTAAGACAGTCTGCAATGATTCCGAGTTTCTTGGCTGATTTTCCGCAAACCCCACATTGCATAGCTGCTTTCAATGTCTCAAATGAACTCAAATCTTGACATTCAATTTTATCAACTGGAGAACATCCGATTCCTTCTGGGATAGCAATACTTGTTCCTTCAGAAGTTGGCCCACTAACTCTTGCTTTAGATCCAGCTTGTGCAGCTCTTCG
>JAQFYE010004256.1:0-13696 GCA_034694305.1 Protaphorura glebata
TCAATATTTTCACATAACACGCGATAACGACCCTGTGAATCGCCCAGGCACAAAAGTTGGAATAATTAGCCCAGCCTGCCCTATAGATTGTTAGAATTTGTTCGAAAACTTATTTCTTACATTATAAAGGTTGTTACTGTTTAGTTCCCTCCCCCAAAACGGTGATGTTGACATATTACGGAAAATATTCGGTTTAAGTTAAGGTGAAGTAGACTTCACCTTATAGGTTTAAGTGAGTTTTCTACAAGGTGTGTAAAAAGTAATCGGACACCGGTCAAATAATATTATAATGCTATTCAGTTAATTTTACATTTCTGATTCAGTTAAGTTGAATTCGAGGTCAAATGATATGCTCATTTTTGGTAATACGTGTAATTTTATAGTAGTAATTTGAATTGAAGACGTTTAAATGCTTAAATTATTTCTAACGTTACGATATTGATGCCTCAATAAATTCTTGCCTCCTCCGCTTTAAGGTTGGAAATCGATACTGCGATCTGTTTTTGCTTTTCCGTAGAGTTTAAACTTTTGGTGGAAAAAAACCGATGAAACTAGAATGTTTGGAATTATCATGAATAATATTGTACGTCACGGTCATACTTGTGCCTAGATATTTATTTATTTGTGTTTTCTTCACAAATAAGTCGATCTGGTCATTGGGTTTTTCCACCAAGAGCAATTTCTTTATCGCTGTATTTTCCACTTTTCACTACACTTGCTTCGGTCGTTCCATCCGGCCATAAGCAACCATTATTTACCATTATTCACCACCGCCACAATCCTTAATAGTTACATACGGATTAATACACTCGCATTTACATAATGGCTATCCGCTTAACCTAAATACCATATTTTGATTATTTTGTTTTTGTACTAACAACGTTCCAATTTTTATTTTCACATTAAAATACAGTTAATAAAACATTTACATTAATTATGTATCAATCGTCTCTTATTTAACGTTATTGTTCTAGACACCATGTGTACAATGCATTAACGATTACAAAGGGCTTTTTCCATAGTCAATTGAGTGTGGCACAAGATAACATATAATTTCGACTATAAAATGCCGGAACTCGATCGAGTGGATCATCCAGAACCATTCTGAAATCAAAGGTAACAAGATGGCCAACTTGTACATCATTGTCTCTTCTGTTCTACTCGTCGTCGCTTTGGTGAGTATTTTGAACGGTATTTACAAGATTTTGCATTTCACATTTCGCATTATCATCCCGTATTTCTAAATCTAGAGTTTACCAAAAAAACAAACTGCGGTATACATAATATTTTATAAAAAGTCCCGTGAACCTAGTGTTATCAGTCATTCGCCTCATACTCCCGATTTCAAAAAACACAAAAAATGTACTACTTCTTTTAACAGAAGTGGCATCGGATCATAATCGTACGTGATACGGCAAAAAGTATTTTGTTGAATTTAGCAAGTGGTTTAGAAATGTTGTAGCCTTTGACTTCCTGAATAACTTTTGTGGAGGTCCCAATCCCAACAAAACAAAAGCCTAGACATTTGGCCTCTAAATATATACGGGCTAAATGCACTTTGTCAGCTCTAAGAATCCGCAATGTGTGACGTCATAAAGTGATTTTGGTCCGTGCATTTCTAGCGGCGAGCGATCAAAGTTATCGGGATACGACCTTCACAAAAATTGTCAGGAAGTCAATGGCTACATCATATATTATACAATTCACCCTACTTTTGCAATAAGGACTGCGATATTCTTTGCCGAGCCATCGCCGATCCAATAATTAACATTGGTCAAAGCTGTTTCTACAGATAGATCCCGTGTTAGATGGTTAGAATTTTTGCATATTCGGTTCCTTTGATACCTCCAACAAGTGTTTGGGTCTTGGATCAATGGTTGCATGTACATTACCCTGTGCATTTATATGTTCAAATTACTACATTATTATCAGAATTAAAATAAAATTAAATGCTTTTTATTTAGGCGAACGCTTTACCGGCTCATGATGGAAGCATTTGGGATACCGCAGGTAGGTCATTTTCATTTCTTATTAGGAATACAATAGAAATCAATCTGGACAATATCGGTATCCGTCGGTACCAGGAGATTGAAAATCCGTTGTCGGTTGATTCTGTAAGGATCGAGACGGTGTTGAGATAATGTTCGAGTGTTGATCCTCAATCACATCCCAACCTGTCAATTAATTTTGACGAAACAGGCCAAATATGTCTGATTTCTCGGCTGAATTTGTGAAACTTTGAGTTCGGAACCAAAAATTAGAGTTGATTATAACTGTACGTAAGCCTTGTGACTACAAATAATTGAATAAGTAATTAGAGATCATTTCAACGTTATGGCGCGCGATTGTAATTTCGAACTTATTATACATATAATTAATTGGTTTCGTTAATTTCTTTTCAGCTGCGGGGTACTCTAATGCTTGGGGACTCATCGCCCCTGATTCAGCCAAAGAAGCATGCAAATCAGTAGGATACGGCAGACCAATTCCAAAAACCAAAGTAACACGAGCACTCTTTGATGCAATCAGTAAGTAAAACTGCTCTTTTTGACAACCGTTTTCGAGATGACTGTCTCACTCACTCTGAAAGC
The DNA here is from genome assembly GCA_034694305.1 of Protaphorura glebata. Lineage (NCBI taxonomy): Eukaryota > Metazoa > Arthropoda > Collembola > Poduromorpha > Onychiuridae > Protaphorura > Protaphorura glebata. Next base: position 2,592 of record JAQFYE010004256.1, read on the forward strand.
TCTGAAAACACAAAATTGAAGCAATACAAGGACACTGTATTGTAGTTCTAATTAATAAAAATACGGTATACTAAAAATTAACAGTTCCGTCACAAGTCTCGGCTATTGCGGGCAAAGTCCATGGTGAAGCCGTTGCGGAGTCTATGAAAGCAAATTTTTGCGCCGAACAAGGACTTGGCAAAGATATACCTGCTGGTCAACAAGTACAAGTACAAATACCACCGAAAACACAGACTTGGAAATGGACAATTCAACAACAACCTGGCAGCAAAGGAAACGTGAATGTACCGCAGCCCCCTACACAACTAACTCAAGACTTTATAGCAATGCATCAATAGAATAATTGTATATCCAACATCTAGAAATATCCGGCGGAACAGATACTGTTTCGGCAATAATTCGGATTAAAATTGGATTTATAATTTCGAATTGGTAAAGATTCCCTTAAAATTTTCCGTTCTTCATTCCATTGGTTAAGGTTAAAGAAATTAAATTCGAACAATTTGGCCATAATTGTGAAATTGTGTACATTTTCTTCATTATAAGCGCCGATATGGAAATTTGGCTGACGACGGTTGGGCTAAACTAGAAGACCGCACAAAGGGCATGGTAAAAGATCCCCCGTCAAAGTCGCAAGCATTTCGGATATTATAGTCCAACTGACAAACCTGCTGATCAACTTTCGTAGTGGTTGTACCCCCCAAAAGTCGTACCGTTGGATTTGGCCGCTAGAAATACACAGGGCTATGTGCTACGAACAGGAGAATCCACAATCCCTTTCAATAAGTTTTACCATTCTCGTATTTCAACAATCTTCCTATTCCTGAGAAGGGGAAGAATTCTACAGAACTTTTGAATAAAAGATAATGTCCGTTTCCATTGGAATTGTGGGATTGGGATTTGGGACTGTCACAAATGTATTTTTATCCCACCTAAAATAGATTCCAAATACACACAAGCCTTAAGAAATTTTTATAGACCTGACAAAACAACTACTTTTGACACTTCATATCCCATAATTGTAATTCAGAATTCGGATCCGATTTCAACTTTCTACATCCACGATCCATTTTCTGAACGTTAAGGTATGAACCGAGAGAAACTAATTTAAATTAGCCTATTTTATATACAAGTTAAAGTTTGAATACTTAAGGAGCTAATGGTTAAAAAATTGAGTCGCACTGCGTTCCCTCAGAGAGTGGAAAGCATTGAGAGTTGAGGTTTTGGTCAATGGTCGTTGGGGCGAGGTGTGGACACAGAAGTCGACATTTATTTTTCAAAACCCCACATACTACTATGCTATGAATCCAATGCTATGAATTTTTGAAATGAGGAATATATCGAAATAAACTGCAAATACACACCAGCCCTCCATAGACAGGGCAGAATTTGGGTGCAGCAGAATTCTTATTGATCTGGAAGGTAGAATCACTACTGCTTTCAACACATTCCCGATTCGTAGATCAAACCGATGTTCTGACTCTTTTATTAATTATGAAGGGTGAGAGATGTCACTAGAAATAATTAAAATAGGAATTACACAAACTTATTTCGTCATAATTTTTCAAATTCGAAATGGAAATTGTAAATTATAAGCATTGTAATTTAAGGGTGCACGCTCACTGACCGTACAAACGAATATTTCGTTTAAAATTCGAGAAATTATTTATTCGAAGAAAATGAGACACTATTCCCCCGGGTTCCTTTCACGAAACCTAAGTGACAAGTTTAGAAGAATCCATTTGAGGATGTCGAAGATAAAACGACACGTTGGCAACCTTCACAATTATGATTACAGAGAGATCAAATTTATTTGATCTGAACACGTAAGACTTCGTATAAAAGGTACGATTTCCTGCGAGACCGTTTCATTTTTGTCCCAGTTGCGGTCGAAACTACTGGTGTTTGGTGGACAGACCAAACACCATGAGTTAAAATCAAACGTCTGGTGGGATTACCTGACGGATTGACTCAAAATTTTGTATACGTATTCGAGGACTCCTTGGCTACTCCGGACATTGTCGATAACTAACTTGTGACATTCGGTTCAACCATGCAGTGAGTATAATTTAAATATCAAACGTTTTCTCCGATTACGGTTGGACTGTACTCGTTTTCTGACCTTCTGGTGGTCAGCAGCTGTCTACCTCTAACTCACAACACTTTTGAACGGTCACTTACTGTCTTTTATCTGCGACTCAATACATATTTCGATAGTCATTCGAAATCACATAATAAAACAAGGGGTAAATGGCAAAGTTGCACAGAAGAAGTTCTTTGTTTCAAAACGCCACATAGGTAAACGGCTGGGGTGAGGTAGGACCCCCCATCAGTGGAAAATTGATGACTGGAAAAAGGTCAAATGGGCCTTGGAGTGTCACGGAGAGTCCACTTTATTCCCCTATGGCCATTTGACCTTTTTCCAGTCATAAATTCACCACTGATGGGGGGTCCTACCCCACCCAGCCGTTTAACAATGTGGCGTTTTTGAAATAAAGCACTTCTTCTATGTGAATTGACCATTGACCCCTTGTTTTATTATGTGATTTCGAATTGTTTGATTGCAAACGGACATTCTAAGGTTGATAACAAGTTCAGCCGCAATTTTTGGTGCGGAAATGCGTCCATTTGCAATGATTTGTAATTAATTTCTGTACAATGTTTGGGCTTATTCAATTAGACGACACCCTTTAATTATCTTAAATATAAAAGTAAAAAATTTGTTCGAATTTTTTTTGTTCCCCATGGGTCTGATATAAAGTCAAAATCCATTCTCCGTGCTTCAGAGAAAGTTCCCGTTTGTTGCCATTCCGAATTTTTATTTCCGCAGTGCAATTTTTTAGTTCAAGCAAATTTTGATTATCTTAATGACCGATGTTGTGCCGGTCATGAAATGATGAAATGAAATGTGCGGTCAGAAAAAAATAGTGACTGACATTACTAGCGATAATGCATTAGCAGCGAGCGCGTAAATGAAAAGGGGGTGTAAACTTTTGTGGCGTCCTTTCTCCATTTTTACGGGATTCGACAATGCTTGCAAGAGAACGCATTCCTATCCCGCTAAGGAATGCATATCAATTTAATCACAATTGCATGTGCTACATAAAAAAATATTTACTAAAGTCTAAATTAATTTTGTAATAAAGTTACGGTCGTTCAAATATCTAACGTACCAAGGGGGTGTAAATATATTTGACACACTGTATGCGTTAAAGTTTCTGGGAGGGTTACATTTATGCACAAAAACGACTTATAATTCACTTCAGTAATTATGAAACTGGAAAGGGATTTATTGGTAAAAAATATGTCAATGAAGAAACAATATCTGATTTGCACTAAATTGAGGGAAAATTATGTCATATTTTTAGACCAATCGGTTAACAATTCTCAATCAATCAATAACAATTATCTGGAATATACTGGTTGGCTTGTACAGTGCGCGTGAAGAAGCAAAGAATGATAGTTAAATATTTGCCGATAGTTGAAAGTTAGACTGGAATTTAGACGATGCTCTCGGTTTTAATTTCTCTCTCATCGGCTCCTGATTAACAAGTTCGCAAATGGTACGTGGCGACGTTTGATAAATTCTTCTTGTGTTGGTATTATTTCAACTTGAGTTACGTGGAAGAGGAGGAATAATGCAAAATCAAAAGTCGTGGATTGAATTCAAAACTGAAATGAATATTTAACATAATTATGTACGTTGTGTCGTTGGGAGCAAATAACCAGCATAATGAGAAACAGTTCTTAGCGGAATTCGCATTCCACCAATTAAGTCGGGAACGTTCCCTTAGACTCCTGGACTCCTAGTGCAGTGTAAAGAGAATTCTGTTTCCTCTTGCTTGCCTACTAAAAAATTCTTAACAGTATGTAGTTTTTTTTCTTCTCGGACAATTTGACCTCACAAATCGAAACGTATAATGAGATCATCAGCAAGCCTCGTCAATTGTGTGGATTTACATTGTACTGGCTAAAACGGAGAATATCAGTGGGCTACGCGACCGTGCTCTCGTAGAATTTTAAAGAGTCGAAGTTACACACTACGATTTTCTTTGGAATAATGTAAGGTCAACGGACTCTAAAGATTATATACGCAGCGATGATTAATCAGTTTTCGTTTCGAGTAATTTATTTATATTTTAGAAAATCGAAACAATATAAATTTCAGTCCTTAAAACTGGTCAATGGAAGCCTTCCAATGGTCAAAGATTTAGGCTAGCTCCTGAGAACTTTAAGTTCACCACGGGCCGTACACACTAATATCTGGTTTTAGTATTTCAGGAACCGTTTTTAAATGGATGAATCATAGTAAACCTAGGTACTTTGAACGAAGTTTGTCGCAAATTTCCGGAGAATCTATTAGAAGATCTTGAAAAATGGAGTGTCGAGTATAGTCTTGACTTTAGCTTTCACGTAAAAAAACAGACGACCTTTACTTTTCAATACAGTCCGGGATTGTTAATAACTCAGTACATATTTTCAACATCCTCTAAAGGACAGTCGATCGTTGATCTTACGGTTTTAGAATAATTTGATAATTTGAAATATAATTCCAGTCTAGAGTAAGACAATAATCCTCCAGCACTTTGCTAAATGAATTCAATTTACTTGAGATTCCATGCAAATCTGGCAGTATTCTCCGGAATGTGAAATGGCAAAGCCAATACGACAAAAATCGCAGTGTACGGAATTCATTCAAAAACTCTCAAGGCACTAATTGCCTTTCCATATACTGGACTTCGTCATAGAAATAAATAATAAAATGATATGTAATCACTAATGAAATCTGGTTATCTATTGAAAATAGATAGATGATACCATTTTCACTCGGTCAAAATTTCAGGGTACACAGTTGTAAACAACCAGACCGTGTTTGATATCAGGAATCTTAATAACTAAATAATGAAATTATAAAGCAAGGAATAGCCAAAAGAAATTAGACCTGTTAAAGTACACCCATATTCATTTCAGTAAGCTGTACATTTCTATTATTTCAACTTATTCAGCCTCTCCCTATCCTCAAAATGGGAAAAGTTCTGTAGAACTTTCAATAGAAGAAAATCTCCGCTTCCGTTGGAATTGTGCGATTTGGACTGCCACAAATATTTTCATTCCACACAAAATAATTCTAAATACTTACACAAGCCTTCAGGAAAAAACACAATTCGGGCTCAAAGGAATTCTTATAGACCGGACAAAACAACTACTTTTGACACTTCATATCCCAAAATTGTAATTCAGAATTCCCACACCCACGATTCATTTTCTGAACGGTAAGGTACGACCCGAGAAACTAATTCAAATCACCCTATTTTACATACAAGTTTGAAACGTTGAGTTGACAGGATCAATTTAAAATACTTAAGAAGGTATGGTAAAAGAATTGAATAATTGAATTATAGAATATGTTCGCGTACTGCATTTCCTCAGTCAGTGGAAAGCATTGCGAGTTGAGAATTTGGTCAATGTATGGGGCGAGGCCCGAACACGGAAGTGGACATTTATTTTTGAAAACCCCACATACGATGCTATGAATCCGATGCTACGAATTTTTAAAATGAGGAATAAATCGAAATAAGTTCCAAATATAAAAAAGGCCATCCGAGGAAGAGCACAATTTGGGTGCAAGTGCACCGGCATTCTTATTGATCTGCCTGATAGAAACACTACTGTATTGAACACATTCCGGATTCGTAGTTCAATCTGATGTTCTGACTTATTAAATCTGAAGGATGAGACATGACACTAGATATAATTGGAATTGGAATTACACAATTTATTTCTTCTCAATTTTAGAATTTACAAAGAAAATTGTGACTTAAATGAAATTGCAATTTAATGAGCGATTTTGAACATTGAGTGCAGTCGGATTACTCCACATTGGCAAACGTGCACTTAAGTTGTACTTAATAATTATTATTATATGAAACATTCACATACTGCGGTCGAGGCCATTAGGGAGATTCTGTCTTCCATCAAAACAAAGAGCTTACTGATTCGCTAGCCAGTCCAGAATTAACTGTAATGAAAAGGATAAGTTTATTATAAATTTGATAACTATTTTCAAAAGAATTAAATTTAAGGGCTAACACCACGATTTGAACTGAACAAATCGTTCTCGGGAATAGTAAGGCGGCAGGCAGATTTGATTTTAAAATATTTCTAGCTAAATGAGAACGCGTTATGAAGTTGAGTTTTCTGAAATGCCTGGCAGAATTGGTACAAAATGATAAAAAGGAAGTGCGGAATTCAAACGTACCTGACGTAGAATCATCAATTTACGATTTCTGGAACATCTCGGATCGCTGATTTCTGTTCCAAACTCGTTATCTATATCCTTTGACTCAATCATCTCATTGAGATTGGCAAATTGTAGATTAACGAGTCGATCTCCATTCCAATAAACGAGTTCCCCCTCAAAGAAGTTTTGTGGAACCCTAATTGCCAATAGCTGAAACAAAATAGAGAAAAAGTGTCCTGAGACCAAAGATACCAACGAAACAAATACCGTCGGAAATGTGTTTCTCTAAATAGTGGTAACAGCAATATCTTACGCACAGGATATTCGTCAGTCGAAAAAGTTTGTGGTCCTTTACGTCCTCGCCCTCGTCCTGCCATTACTTAAGTGACGTTATAAACTTGGATAAAAGAATTGCAAGTGTCTTCTGCAACTTCTTCTGACGGACTGACTGATCGTGGAGATATATTATTTTATCAACCAGAGCTCCAAGAGAGCTGTAGAAGATATTTTGTCTTATTTAAATTCGCATGACCTGCAGGTCCCCTTTGCTTTATGCTATGAGTGCGTTTGATTTTCTAACCTGCAGAGCGCATAGGGATAAGTCTAGTTAACCCGCATTAACATATTGAGCCGAATGAACTTTTCTGTTTAACCCGTATACAAAAATTTATGGGGGAAAACTGGAAGCGCACCTGAATCTGAACTCAAAATTTCTTGTGACAAACATGCTAGATTTGTGTGAACAGGATAGTCATGTATGCAGGTATTCTTCAAATACCATTCAAGAATGTAAAGTTTCGATTTCTATCATCTATATACATTTCTGCTGACGACTTATGCTACGAGTTCCATTTGCTACAGAACTAATCATATGATTCTTAATTAATTATCGTTAGTGTCCGAAAATGAATTCACACAAGACATTTTCTTTGCTCCTCAATTGAAAATCTCACAAGGGATAGCCATGACCTGTAAACGAGGACCTAGACCCAACACCCATTTCTCTTATAAGATTAGCATCCTCTGAGTGGGCTCTGAAAATATTTTCGTGTAACGATGGAGTAACTACTTTAGTTTGCCTATCTTTGAAAGTTTTGTAAAAACAATCCTGAGTATTTCTATGTAAAGATGTCTGAGCATTCTTTTCAACTTTGAGCAAAAGGGAATGTCTGCTTTCTGTTGAAATTGCTCGGTCGGGGCTGTCACAAAATTATTTTTATCCCTCCCAAAATAAATTCCAAATACACACAAGCACTCAGTAAAGAGGGCTTGACAGAACCACTAGGTACTGTATTCAATACATTCAAGAATCGCAGTTCAAACCAGTGTTCTGAACTCTTTTATTAAATTTGAAGGGTGAGACATGACGCTAGATATAATTAGAATTCAAATTACACAAATTTATTTCGTCATAATTTGGCTAATTTAAGTTAATTGAAATTGCAATTTAATAAGCGATATTGAACATGGAGCGGGGTCGGATTTGTCCACAACCGGCAATCGTGCGCATAATCAGACTAAATTCCCCTTTGCAATTTTATTACACTTTGGGGTTAACAGTATTCCTCAATAGGTAAATTAATAGTTAATTATTATAACATTTGTAATTGTTCCAGAAAATACGTTGAACCAGGGCACCAGCATGGCACTAATAGCATACCAGAAAAATTACGCTGTTTGGGATGAGGCAAGTTTAATTTCAGAATCAATGTCTCTGCATGAACACACAAGAAAAGGATTTCTATTAATTTATAATGTAATTAATTCCTTTACAAAGCTGCTGCTCAAAAGAGTGCCGGCCAAATTCTTCTCTGGTGACCTCGCGATTTACAATTCCAAAAGAGTCTATGAAATAGAGGCTAACAAGAAGGTTTTGTTTCGAATGCTAAAATGTGCGAACGGCATGGATGAAAACATGTGGAAAGATTTTGAATTCGATAGATGTCCTCGACTTAATCTTCTCAGCATGATTGCAACAGTGAGTTCTTTGTACATTGTACTGATATTGTTTCGTAGCATTATATAAAAACACTCATTGGTCTTTCAGCGCATCATCAGAGCCGAAGTCGCACCACATACGAAAGGTCCGGAAAGTCGAGAAGGGTCAATCCGTTGTTTCGGATAGTGGGGGTCGTTCATTTTTCTGTTCACGAGTGTATGAAATTCATAGTAAGTAGATTCAGCGTGTTATACAAACTGAAAGCTTGTATCTTGTGGAATGTGGAATAAAGGCATAAAGCACGGTCATAAAGGAAAGGCTGATAAAATGATGACATGCATGATCTCAGATACATTTCGTTTGCAACCAACGTAATTACGGCTATGACAGCGATCTACTCAATCTGAACATGTAAATCTTGTTCAAAACGATATCCTTGTGTAAATTCTTCTTCATAAAGCGCTTTGATGTTAACCGCTTATTCACGAATCGTTTTCCTGCACTTTTGTAGTAAAGTATTTAAATTACTTGAGGGGTTTCTGGCTGAATATCCAAAAGTTGAAAAATTCATCACTGTATTTGTTAAAATATTGTGCATGTCTAAAATTTTCTGGGAGGGTTATCTATTCACAAATTTCAGCAATTATTAAACTGAGGAGGGATTTATTGGTAAAAAATAATTTTCTCTATATTGAGGAACATGCAATATCTGGATTGCACAAAATTTAGGGTAAATGATTATCATATTTTTAGTCCAATCGTCTAACAAGTGGGAATATCTTCAACGTAATAGTTGGCCTGATCAGTGCGCGTGTAGAGGCAAACAATGATGGTTAGATCTTTGGAGACAGACAAAATTCTAAAATGGTGATTGGCCACGTTTGTTAAAATCCTCTTCTGTTGGTATTATATAAGTAAATTATTATTTCGCCTTAAGTTGTGTGGAGGAGGAGTAATAATGGAAAATCTTAAGTCGTAGATTGAATTCCTAAACGAAATGAACATGTGCTGTAATTATGTGCGTTGGATCGTTGGGAGCGAATAATCAGCATAATGAGAAGTAGTAGTTTGCGGAATTCGCATTTCACCTTCCAAGTTCCAAGTCGGGTATTTTCCCTTGGACTCATTGACTCTTAGCTTAGCAAAGAAAACTCTGTTTCCTCTTGCTTGGATGCGACAAAATTCTTAATAATATGCAGTTTTTGTCTTCACGAACAATGTCTCGGACAATCTGACCTCACAAATCCAAACGCAAAATCAGATCATCAGCAAGTCTTGTCAATCATGTGGATTTATGTTGTACTGGCTAAAACGGAGAAAATCAGGGGGGTACGTGAGACGTGTTCTCGTAAAATTTTTTAAAGAGTCTAAGTACCCAATGTGCTTTGGTTTAGAATAAATATAAGGTCGACGGACTCTAAAGATGATATATACAGCCATGATTACTCAGTTTAAGGTACAAGTAATTTATTTATATTTTGGAAGTACTGAACAAAATAAATTTCAGTCCTTAAAACTGGCCAATGGAAGCCTTCCAATGGACATAGGTTTAGGCTAGCTTCTGCATGCTTCTTCTGCACGCATGTGTAAAAGTTTCTGAGAGGGTTACATTTATTGACAGAAACTACTTATAATTCACTTCAGTAATAATTAAACTGGAGAGAGATTTCTTGGTTAAAAAAAAAATTTTGTATCGATGAAGAAACAATATCTGGATTTGACAAAAATTGACTGGAAATGATTGTCATATTTTTAGTTCAATCGGCTAGCAAATGGGAATACCCGGCATTTACTGGTTGGCCTGACCTGTACGCGTGAAAAAGCAAAGAATGATAGTTAAATATTTGCTGATGGTTGAAAGTTAGGCTGGAATTTAGACGATGCTCTCGGTTTTAATTTCTCCCTACTCGGTTCCTGATTAACAAGTTCTTAAATGGTACTTGGCCTTGCGTAGGTATTATTTCAACTTAAGTTACGTGGAAGAGGAGCAATAATGCAAAATGAAAAGTCGTGGATTGCATTCCAAAATGAAATGAATATTTGCTATAAGTGTGTGCGCTGTGTCGTTCGGAGCAAATAATGACAAAGTTTGTTAGTACTTAGCGGAATTCGTATTCCATCTCACTAGTATGGTACGTTCACTCGGACCCGCTTGCTTGCATAAATTTTGAGTAATATCTAGATTCTGTCTTCACAAACAATATCTTGGACAATTCTGCATCGGAAATCCACACGTAGAATAAGATCAACAGCAGGTCTGGTCAATCATGTGAAATTATGGTGAACGGGCTAGCTAACATGGAAAAGAATCAGGGGGCTACGTGAGACGTGCTCTCGTAAAGAATTTTGGAGAGGTAATACCCACTGCGCTTTCCTTTGGAACGACTTTTGATCACGATTTGATGTCGGACTCTGTCGGTTGCATAAATGTTCACAAGTTTGTACAGGTTATTTTTCGGCTTAAAATCGAGTAAATTCCAAGAAATTAATATTTTCCATAATAATGTGCGCTTTGTCGTTGGGAGCGAATAATCAGAAGTAGTTCTTCACGGAATTCGCATTCCACCTTTCAAGTCAGGTACGTTCCCTTAGACTCCTAGACTCTTACGTACGTTAGTAAAGAAAATTCTGTTTTTTCTTGCTTGCATATGACAAAATTCTTAATAATATATAGTTTCTGTCCTCACGAACAATGTCTCGGACAATTTTACCTCACAAATCCAAACGTATTATGAGATCATCAGCAAGTCTCGTCGATTATGTGGATTTATTGCGTAGTGGCCGAAACGGAGAAATCAGTGGGCTACCTGAGACGTGCTCTCCTATAGAATTTTCATGACCCACTGCGCTTTAGTTTGGTATAACGTAAGGTCGACGGACTCTAAATATTGGGTGTACCAGAATGATGTTGCAAACTACATTTTG
>JAQFYE010004257.1:0-13696 GCA_034694305.1 Protaphorura glebata
GTCATTGTGTGGACAATTTAATCGTGGTGTAGTGTTTACCAAAATAATGATGGATGTTTTGACATTGTCCTAAAATTGTTGAATTTACGTAATAAATTGTTGGCTAACTTGACCTCATCTCTCAACACACGGATTACCTATGTGAATTACCATGGTTACTCTGAAATCATAATCGTACCTGGTCTTGTGAAAATATTATGTATGTATTAACTCATATTTAATAGATGTAAACAAGTTAACTTGACGACGTTTTCTTACAAGGTAAGCTCAAACTGTCCAACATAATAATTCCTGTTATTATGGGCAAAATTCTAAAAATCGAACTACTTGCTGTATGACTCAAATTTTCACAACTTTTTTTTTGGGTTGGACAGTATGAGCTTACATGGTAAGGAAGTTGTCAAATTACGTTTGGTTGTAAAGATGTTTGCGTCCAAACATGTATTTCACTTGTCTGTGTATTCTATAAAACGTAATAAGTTTTGGCGGAAGAGTAATATGAATATGAACTTGATAAAATTAATGATTCCCATCAAATTCATTCTCAATAAAAGTTGGGGTCTGACCCCTACTACTACTGCTACTCTTTGCTCACATTTTATTACGGGAACCAGTCTATTCTGCTGAGATTGAATCGGACAGACAAGACAGGACTGAACCTTACCACACTGATAATACCTTTTGGGATTAAGCTGTGTATTTGTAAACAAAAAAAGTATACACTATGCCAAATCTGATCTAAAATGTGGTAAGGTCCGATGAAATAGTTAGATGGACAGACGGACGAACCAAGGTTGTGGAGAAGATGAAGAAGAATGAATTCAGGTTCATTTATGTAGAGTAGCCCAAGATCTTTCTCTCTCTATTGATTGATCTCTTCACGGGGAATTGGGACAAGGAGAATCGTAAAATCCACTACATGTATTCCAGACATGACCCGGTCGGGCGCGGGCAAAGAAAAAAAAAGAGAGTCCGATGAGTTGTGAGTACTTATTTCTCAGGGTGTCTCACCAGGATCCTTTTAATACATACATGGGATCGTGTAAATCCAAAGGACCACGTGCTATCACGATCCCATAAAACCTTAAGAGCCCGAAAGTGTGCTGGGAAAACTTGGTGGTGATAAATCCCACAGAAGGCATAAGGTGGGCCAAAAGTAACCGTACCCTATCAATTATGTTACTTTAGCTCTGACTTTTTCCAAGATTTTATGTCATCCCTTTCAAATTAATGACAACTGGTATTATCAGTACCGTATTGATTCCATTAGTAGTCGAGCTCTAATATAAGCCCAAGTTTTCTCCGTATATCCTAACGGAGAAAGTGGTGAAAGCAATTGATGTTCGAAGTTCCTTGAATGAATAGAAACCTGGGGCTTCAATATAATAAATACTACATCCTTCAGCAATTACCTCATGATATGCTCAAAAATGGATTATACGCAGCATTTGGAAATTTCTCATAATTATAACATGTTGAGAAACTGCCCTATTGTTCATCAATTGAGAATGTGGTGAAAGCGGTTGGTGTCTGAACCTCCTTGAATGAACAGAAGCTCGGGGCTTCTAAATAATAAATACTATTATGTACATCCGTCAACAATGATTTCATATCACATCATAGTGTCAAATTCTCTCCGCATACTTTAGCTCTGGAGAGTTTGCTTGACGACTACAATGAATCAAATTTAAAATTATTCTCTTTTCTTGTCCCGTAATAGCCGTATTCATTACCGTATTTGCTCTATTAGTACCCCCGCGATTCCATTTCAAAAATCTGTCTCCACATTATTCGCTTTCTCCATTTTCTCATATGGGTGCATGGAGAAAGTAGAGAAAATACCCGACTCGAGTTCTAATGGAGACAGGATTGGAGCAAAAATACATTTTCTTTTAATAAATGTGATGAAAATATTTGGGAAAATTACTAGAAGCGACGTTAGTATGGAATAATCACAAATATTGATTTCTAACATGAATAAACCTAGGAGGACGCCTCGGTTCGTGGCTATAACATTAGATCGCGGATTCGATTCTTCTTGTGTGAATCTCCAATTCCTTGTCACCATTTGCCTCAATAGCAATCTGGATTCAACAGAAAATCTTCAATGCTTTGAGTGACGAGTGCAGTAGTCCGAGATATGAAGGAACAATACCCGGTCTTCTAAGCCAAGTGTGCACTCGAAAGGAACAACACCATGACTTTGTATCGAGACGAAGTTATCGTTTCTTGGCATTAACACGATATAAACTTTCAAATCTGGATTTTTCATTTCTTTCATTTTGCTCACAAAATCCGATGCTATTTTTGCAGCTCTTCACGTTGGCTTTAATTTTAAAGTTTTAATTTAGTGCATTTTTTATTCAACGTCTGAGAACTATTAACTTTATTTTTGGAAATCAAGTTATTTAATTAGGTTTATGCACTGATTTTGCATCCGATATTTTTTTTTCTACGTAATTGCCTCATGTAATTAGTGTACCTATCTCTGGGACTCGAGTTTAAACTGTGTACGGGGTTCTATCAAAGAAGGAATAAGAATTGTAAAGATAAGGGCGAAAACTCCAGCATATTAACATGGAAATATGCAATCACTTGTCTAAGGTTTTTCTCCTTGGGTTGGCCCTTGAGGTCGTGAGTAAGTCATACATATCTATAGACTAATTGTGTTTCCTTATCTCGACCGCTGATGTTGTCAGTTATTTACTGTTGGGGATTGTTGGAATGTTGTTACGGCCAGACTCTTCGATTTGAATGAGATGCTGGTTTGAAATTCCAATCAATCGACCTTCGACGACACATTGTGGATACTGGTTGACATTAGTGTGATTGACTGAACAGATCAAGAGGGACGGGTCTCCGTATCATAACTTGGAAATCCTAAAAATGCCCCCACCTCGATAAAAGTTTACACCTAGACTTCTCAACCAAATGGAAAGTGACAAGCGAACTCTGGCAAGCACACGTGCAAATGTCAGATGGAGTATTTTTAATTAATGTACCCGCTGAGAAAAGAGTGAAAACGTATATAAATCTGATTGAGTTCTCCGAATTCTTGTGATTGGAGAAATGTTGAGTATTCCGCGGTCTAATAATTACAAGTTTTATTGGACGCCGTGGGACTTGAAGTAGTGCATCTGACTAGTTAGCGCCTTACATATGTTAGCACGTGTACGACATATAGATTAAATTAGCCCGAAATATCTACGCATAAAATTCAAGTCACGCTATTTATTCCGCACAAGATGTTTCTTAACTATTCCGCCCACTTACAGTTTAAGTTTTTGGTAAATATATTTTATGCAAAAATCTAAGCAAATACAACTCTATAGCCGAAAATGGATGTACAGACTTTTCAATTCTGACAAAATATTTGTTGAGAAAGATTGAACTGCTCGGTAGAGTACAAGGACACGGAGACGTCTTAACTTTGTAGAATAAATAAGAAGCTTAAATATGAATATGAGTTCTGAACCTATGTATATGAATTCATGTGAATTTGAGTTGTTGACTTGAATTCCTATGAATAGTTTATAATTTGGGTTGGTTGACATGAAGAGATGAAACCGACTCTCTGAGCAAATTTTCCTAAGTATGAATACTCCTTAGTACTTGGTATTGGCTCTTAAATTCAATTCATTATTTATAAGGGGGAAGCATTTCAATGGGATGACAGGGAACCAAACTACTGCGTAGAACTTGGTCAAAACAGAAGAATTTCGGGTTTGAAGCGCCTGGCATGACCTCGATTTAGACAGATTTTAATGCAACCTGACATGACCTTGATGTTTAAAGTGGTTTTCATGCGAATTCAATTTTGAGTGAATACTAGATCCATTTAGACCACACAATACATTTCATTGGAAAGAGAAAACAAATCTTTCGACTGGTCGTGAGCCAAAGGAATGTAAAATATTTATGTTGGTCAAAATTGGGGAAAGCTGGTGCAAGCAAGACATCCTTGCTATTGTGCTATGACATGCTGCTTGCTTACAGTCAACAATACTTTGTAAATTATGGAGATCATTCGCAAAATTTGAACTCGCAATTTCTTCATTCATGCAAAATAAGGGAACCAACACTCCATCCACCTATTTTCTGCGGAGATTTGGTTTACTTTCCAGTAGCTGTAGGGAATGTACTTCCCATTGTAATAAAGAAATGCCAGATTAGCATAATGATATGCACTGTTTCGCTGCGCTTTTTTTTAGTTTAGGACTTCCATTGGCTGGTTTCTCTGAATTAGTTTCCTCCTACTACTAGGGGTACCTTCGTAACATAAGAAATTCATGGGAATAGAATGTGGAGGTAGCATTTGAAATAGTTCCATTGTCAAAAACTCATTATTTGTGTAAAAGAGAGAACGTCTAATGTTTCGTGTTTAGCGGAACATTAGAAGGAAATTAAGGAGTGAATGAATCACTGGAGTCAAACGAAACAAAACAACGGGATTCGAATACAAATGTGGACTAACGTCAAGACAATCATAATACTTTCAACATTCAGAATTTTTAATGATACAAGGAATTTGAATACAAGGGACCGCTTTCTCATGTCAAACTAGGAAGTCCACAAAATTCACACAATAATTGACATTCACCTTTAGACGTAGTCAAAAATACAACGTAATCTTCAGGAGAATGATTTTCATTAGATCCAGAGACGGTACATCAACTATAGTACAAAATAAAAAGTGGAGAAAAAACCTCTATAAAGCAAACTGTCAGTTTCAGATTTATCAAACTGCCTCTAGCAGTGAAGGAAGCAAGTGGAGAATATTTCTTTACAACAATTTTCTGTCTGAGGAACATTTGTCCAAAGTTTTTGACAAATAGAAATCTGTTGCGACTTGGGAGGTTTTTAGTTTTTACATACAAATTCATTTCCTTGTTAGAAGTTGGAGTAGAGAAAGTCATCATGGGTTACGAGAGGAATTGGATTTCATGAGAAGACTGAGGAGAAAACAGTCCAACATTACCCAAGCAGCACGTTATTACCCTCATTAATCTAAAAATATTTTCACACAATCCGAATACTTCATCCAAATAAATAAGCCGAATTAAATAGGAATTCTCAGGGCGGTTCATAAAAGTTGACCCGAATTACCATCTCAAAGCTTATTTATAACAATTTGTTAATAAAATATGCTCATGTGTTGGAAACTTTGAACTCATTTATGAATAGAGGGAAAAATGACACAATATAAGTAATATGTCGGAATTATTAAAAATTAAAATGAAATTGCTATACTCTGTGTCAGTCTAGACGTCTGCGGCAGGATGAAATCAGAATGTTATGATGGTTGACGGAATTTTACCAAACAAATCTAATCAAAGAAAATGTTCAATCCAGTGAACTTGAATCAAATCAAACGTATTTCCGCTCGAGTAATTTTTCTTGTCAAATCATTGAAGTAGAACCTGGTCTACCTCATATTGCAATCGACAATTCGATTCTTCACCCAAGTGTTGACGTATCTTACGTGTATGTCATGAAATTTCACAGTTAGCCCATACAGGGTGGATCATAATATTTTTATTCCATTTTGTTCGAGTCCGGTTCAAAATTGCTTACATTAATAGTTTCGTAACAAAATTCATGGTCAGATATATTATCGGACGTTGGGAAAAGATTGGGTTGGTTTCCATTTGTACCATTCCAGTTTGAGGGGAAATGCATGAGGTACGGTGTGCACACGGCATGCATTAAAGTCATACCATCAGTCATGCATACGGAATTTTCCGCACGCGCGCTTAATTCATGTTTCTATATTTTTTATGAACTTGTTATTTTTATTTCATTATATTTCGTTTGTGTGTGTAGTAGGTCAATTGGCCAAAGATTGATTCACACTAAATTGAGCACGACGGTCATTCAGACGTCCGGAATTTTTTCTTGAAATTCATTCTGAATATGGCATCCAATAGAATATTTATTTAATTTAAAAAAAGCAGTTTAGTTTTTTTGTGTGGAATTGTGAGTCATCCTATTTGAATTATTAATTACGATACTACAGTTGCTCAATATAATAATTTTTGTAAATCGGCCTACAATTTTCAAAGTGGAACGAAATCCAATTAAAATGACTACGTGGAGTCAAATTGGAAATATGAACGAATTCGGAGATTAAAAAATTGTCGAATTCCGAGAAATTGGTCAATTTTTTTCTGAACTGGAGTTTATTCCTACTATTACGGGTACCCTACCTAGTCCAAATAAATAGAAACCCTAACCCCTTCTACTTCGCAAACTTTGTCTATATGTACTTTACGGCAAATGTCAATTAATTTGAGTATTTAATTTATTTTGTGTAAAGATTTGATGTTATACAGTGTATTGAGGGTCAAAAGGTGAAATCCCTGCCACTGAGTCTGGAAACTAATGATGGACATTTACCTATATCTTTTGTATCCCTGCTGAAAAGAGAGTTTGAATAGTGTATGTGCATTTGAACTCGTCAATCTGTGAGAGTAGGACAGATGAGTCCATGGATCTCAATCTCAAGATTTGGATAAAAGTTGGATTTCCAACTTGTACTAGTTTTTATGTAGCAACAAGAGTAAGTAAGTAAACTATGAAAAACTAGACTCACAACATATCCCATCCTACTTCATCAAATTCCATTCTTATTTCTTCCGGACAACCAAGACTCCCAAGCACACAATCCTATTTCTCACAGGGAAAAAAGTTTTCTTAGACAGCAGTCGAAAAATAAACTTTTGCTGGTGACTTGGTCTACGGTACAGGGTGGTTCATATGCACTTGTATAGCAGATTCCAAACAAAAATACCTAATTCATATAATAATTTCTATCCGTCGAACGTGAATTCCAAACGAAATAAGTTATAAAATGTATACCGTTCTCATTTATGTGCAACCTTACATTACTGCTGCACGTAGGACGAAGAGAGATTTATGCACCACCACATTCTGACCCAAAGTTGATATTTTTTTCTTATTCATTAAGTTCAGTCCTCTCAACTTGAGATTCTGGAGAAACATTTCAAATTATTGCAAATACAGACGCCCACGCCCAATTTTCTGAGACAGGACATTTGAATTAATGCGTTTAGACAACTTTCCTACCACTCTTGTGAATTAAATAATCGTTACTTATTTTGTAGTCATTCATAGTTATTGCTGTTAGCACGCAAAGTTTCTGCAAGTTTCTAACCCCCTACCCGAATTTATAAACTTTTTTCGAATTGTTGCCCTAAAAACTTAAATATGGACAAGTTGATTTTTGGTTTTATTCATCTGCATTATTATTATTATCCATTATTGTATTTGTTCGAAAGTACGTCACGTTCACGTCAGTACTCTCAGTTGGAGTGAAACCAAACTTGAGACTTGGTTGTCATACGTTCCAGACCCACTCGAGACATATTTACTAAAAAAAGGATGAGTGATCAGGGACATAGAGTAAAGAAAACGCGGAATCTATTACACTACACGACCACTACTTGTTCCCTCCACGTACTTGAATGGTTTGAATGACACTTAAATAAACAAAGAACTCGAATACATGGAATACATACGTACACGACATGTTTATCTCTTCCAGACGCATTGTCTGGGAATAGCTGAAATCCCAAACAATAGTTCATTTCGGTCATTCTAGAAACATTGCTTTTTGATGTCAACATCGAAGCAGACTCCTACGCACTTCATGTTCCTGTTTATTTTATCCATATTCATTTGAATGGAAAATGTTTGAGATTTCGAGTAGGTAAATAACAATTTCTTTTCTCTGCTAGTTGGATTATCTGACAAATTTCAAACATTTCTACGCATTTATTTATTTTTGGAAGAGTATAACGAAATTCTGATTTAGTGTACGTCGAATTGTTTTTGTCAACATTTTGAATTTAATTTTTTCAATACTTGCTGCAATGCATCTAATGGGTTCCTCCCTACATTGACGAGAAAAATTTGGCATGCATTTTAACCCATGATTTCTCGACTTTCTTCGAGAGATCCTGAAGTTCTTTTCACTGAATTTTCGGAGATGGGAAGAAAGAAATGTACTTCATTCGTGCAATGAATATATTATTCAAACTCCACCCAGAGGATGCCAATGGAATTAGAAAGTTGTGTGTCGGGTCAAGGTCGTGGTGGTCAGGTCAAGCATATCCCATGCAAGATACGTGAAGAAAGGAAAAGGAATAATCAGATGATGTCCTTGATTTTCTGGTCCTGGATAGAATTGTAGGGAACGTAATGTAAATAAAAGATGGAGGACAGAGATGGTGATCTGGAGCAGACATATGTCCTGTCCTGCCTGACAAGGCGTGTGGTCGAGGACATTAGAGCTGGACCAGAGAAAGAGGAAGAAAACTATTATGTCCACGTGTTTCCGAATCTGTTCATCCAATTCATCACTTCTCTCAATCCTCCCCGTTTTCACTCCAGACTTCATCCACTTAATTCATTCCAGCACACAAGTCCAAGTTCACAAAATATCTCACGTCTTTAATCCGACAAGGTGTATCTCCACCAATTCCGTCCAAATCGGATAACGATGGCTCCAGTTGGCACAAGCAGATAGCCATAGCTAGGATTTTAAAAGCCCGGGTGTTACCGAGAAAACTAGCGTATAATACAAAAACTTTCAAGGGGTTGTGAATGAAAAATTATATAGTTAATTATTGAGACTCCGGTTTCGCTCCAGTACTTTGAGTTGTAGTTTCGTAAATCGTAATACTATCTAGTGTTTAAGCAAATATTAAATTGTATTCCGTGTCCATTGGGCATCCTTTGTATGAAAAACGGTGATTGAATAAATTCGTTTATTTTGATATTAAAAAAAAAATATTAAAATCCGTCAGAGCTGGAGCGAGTTTGTGCAAAGAGGACCATGTTGGTATTGTGTTATGCCATGCTGCGTACAGTTAACTATACTTTGGTTGCATATTTTGTTCATGCTTTGAAACATTGTAACTACACCTTTCAATGACTCTCGAAAATGCAAAATAGCGTAATCGTGATAACATCCATGGGTTTGTCCCTTGGGGTTTTTAGGGTTTTCATGGGATTTCGGGTTCCGACATGTATTAGTACAGCACAATCTCATGAAAGAAGAGGGCACAAATCAAACGGGAAAATGTACGCAGTTGGAAATCGCTCCCCTTTTTATATATTAACTTTTGTGAAGGTCCTACCCCCCAAAGTCTAATCGTTTGTCTACTAAAAATACATTGGTTAGCCGCCTGGTAAGCCGTACGGCAACTTTCACTTTTGGTTTCCCTCGCTTTCACTTTACACGCTAACAACGATGGCAGTTTTGGGCAAAACTCTTATTCATGGATGACGAAAGCTTGACCAAAATTATTTACAAAAATCTTCTACAAAATGACGAACACCAACAAAATATTGGAAATTATAACTGGGTAACTATGCTGAAGAACTCCTTAAAGGAAATTGGGTACTCTAAAATCTGGGATGCCAAGGCCAGAGCGAAATATATGAACTTTGAAGTGAACTGTGTTAATTAGGTAAAAATGACCTCAGTGAATGTAGACGTAGTCCGAACTCTGAAGGCGCTAAGGAACCGTGCCTTCGTTTTAAATGAGTAAAAAGATTGTTGAAATTTGATATGTGAAAAGATTGACTGTTAAAAAATTGGTAGTGTGTTGTGGGCTGCGGCTCTTTAAAAAGCACAATAAATCTATTCTTTTTGTTATATATTTCGTATGCGATAAAAAATGTTCGAGTCCCCTGTCAGAACATTTTACTTCATCTCATCAAAATCTCATCTTTTTTCGAACGTTTTCATAAGAAATCATTTAGAAATTTTATTTTGTGCGAAGTTTGACCTTTGAATTTCTTTCTCCTCGATTGAAAGCTCATTGAACCCATACGGAGTTCAAAATTGTAAAACGTTTTCTACCATGCCAGTCTCCTGTTAAAAGTGAGTCACCCTCCCTCTCCTACCGCTGACAAGAATTCAAGTCATATTTTGTAGAAATAACGATGAGGAATAAAATGGAATAGCGGATGGAGAATGGCGTGGCCGTGACAGAAGAGTACAGGGTGGCAAATATCTATACCTGTATTAATAGTCGTATCTAAAGTCTAAAAAGCGGACTCAAACTTGTATGCATGGTTAACAGGTTTAAAAGTTAATTGGCTAATTTGACCCAGAAGAGGTACCCCAAGCAGTAATTAAAACATGAATTTGAAAAAACCTCATTAAAATAACCACCATTCCAAGAGACCGAAATGACAGGGCAGGGGACTGTTCCAAGGATTTCCCTACGACGTACTAACTATGGAAGTACATATTAGCAACCCTGTAGAGCTGGATACCAGTAGCAGGCCGGTGCGGTGGCAGGCCGGTTTTGTGAAGTAAAGTCATTGAAGCGTGAAAAGGAGAGAATGAGAATGAAGAGAATTACTGAGTTACCCCGACACTGATTTCTCATGAAGAAACATGAGGTATGTAAGGAGATTTTATGGGTTTCAATGAAATGAGCCTCTTCGCTTCCTCTAGACAAGAGAGCCAGCTCTATTTGTTCCCATGACAACCTCCGGATCAACATACACACCCATTCTTCACTGTCCCACGTCTATGGAATTCCAAATCTATCCTAGACTTCTCTTCCTCATTCAAAATCCATTTTATGTTTATTCTTTCAAACACAATCAAAACTTTTCGATTTCCTCGTCTGCACCTCACATGGAGTGAATCGGATAATTATTTATTTACCTCAATCTAACGAATGAGGTAGAGTGGTTTTCTCCTGCCGTTTATGTTTACAAGGAAACCAAACAGCACAGATTTACTTTAGAAGTGAACCCAAAATGTTTAACCAACTCCGTTCAGCATAAAGTTTACGGATTTAGTGCCCGATTGACCGATTGACTGATTGATGGATGGATTGATTTATTGATTGACTGATTGATGGATGGATTGATTTATTGATTGACTGATTGACTGATTGATTGGTAGATGGATTGATTTATTGATTGGCTGATTGATTGGTAGATGGATTGATTTATTGATTGACTGATTGATTGGTAGATGGATTGGTTTATTTATTGACTGATTGACTGATAAACTGATTGATTGTTTGATGGATGGATGGATTGACTGATTATTGTTTGATGGATGGATGGATTGACTCATTGATTGCTTAATGGATGGATGGATTGACTGATTGATTGATTGTTTGATGGATTGATTGATTGATTTATTTATTTATTTATTTATTAACTGATTGGCCGATTGAAGGATGGATTGATTGATTTATTGACTGATTGATTAACTGATTGATTGATTGATTGATTGATGGATCGATGGACTGATTGATTGATTGATTTAGTTTATTTCTGTGTTTGTTGCGATACTATTGCCGTTTCCTTACGCAATGAGAGTGAGATTGGTTTCCTTGTAAATGAAACCCGGATCCGGGTAACTCATCAATTAAAACCTTTCCTCGGACTCCTTTGTGAAATTCCACAGATGCTTCCACTCACTCAATTAATTTGCATATCCTCGTCTTCGGCGTAAACAAGTCAATCAAACTTAAGACGAAGAACTCTCCAAATTATTATTTTATTACTACGCAGAAAAAGGATTAACTCTGGCCGTCTTTGCTTATTGTCAATCTGAAAAAGGTAAATACATATACTAATATTTTGAATGAATATTGAGTGACTAATTTGAATATTTTTATGCTGATGGAATTAGATATTGAGCGTAATGCGTAACGGAAAAAGATAAAGGCTTTTGCGTTGTTGTCTTGCTACGTAATCGAAACTAGATTTTACATTTCACCGGGTCTTCCCTGAAGACACAACAAGGGATACGATTCAAATTAGAACTGAGTTTTCATCCCAATCGATCGTCACGACTTGTATTTGGTGCGGGTATTTCTAGCACTCAAACGGTTAGACATTTCTGGGTAGAACCTTCACAGAAGTTGTTCAGGGGGTCAATGCCTACCACATATCAAGAATACAGCTAATTCCAACTTTACACCTTTTCCCATAAGAGCTAAGTGGCGTTCTTTGATGTACTTCTAAAATTCTAGATTGGACATCCGTGGATTAGACACGAATTTAGACTCTCAGCATTTTCGACTTTTCACGGGAAGCGCGCTGTAGAATGTCCAGTTTCACGACTTTAATTTGTTTCAGAATTCCAGGAAATCATAGCTTTGGGCAATTCCTGGATCGTAAATTTCAGCATTGGAGGAAATCCATACCCTTGGGCAATCCCTGCATTCAATCGTAGATTTCATAGCCTTGGACAATTCCTGGATTTAGTCGTAAATTTCTGAATCAACAACGAACAATAGAATTACGTCCTGCCTATTTGGTTACTGTGAATTCAACACGGTTTCACGGGCCACTGGAATTGGGTGTTTAGCAAAATGTGATTAACCAGGTTGGACAAAACCACTTGTTCCCATGTCCTTGACTTTAAATTGTTTCCACAGGATGGAATGCTATTTAGTTTGAAAATGTGGCTAATGAAAGAACATTAAAATCATCCATGTTTTGTTGGACCAGGTGCGAGTGACGCTCTTCATTGTGAATTTCAATCTCATCTACAGAATTTTGATTCCATAGCTCCACTCCACTTCTGGATAATTGTATTCCACTCACATTTCCATTCCCATTAATTTTACTTATGTCGTGGGCAACAAAGAAATCAGGCTTTTGATATTTTGCATTCTCAAGGATCATTCAAAGTTTTGTAGAAATCGTATTTAGCTCAAAAATCCGATGCGCGTAGCGTCGCAGACGAGCAAAGCTATGTCGTGGCCCTGTACTCCGTAAAATGTACTCGATTGAAACAATATAACAACTGGTGTGAATTTTTTTGAGATGACTTATTGCCTGCGACACACAGCGGGAATGACACAGCGGGATACGAAAATGATTATGCAAATTGGAAACGTAAAATTGCCGTTAGAAGACCCGCCCAGTTTTATTTAAACTGGTAATTTAAGTTTTCTCAACGCTTCATTTTACTTGTTTACTCTTTGAAATGAGTTTTTTTTTAATTCAAGATTTTTGAATCTTAGTCCTCACCTTCCGCATTAACTGCGTAGATGCCTTTGTAAATGTAAATATTCGTTTTGCTTTTCAAATTGGATTTTAGCAAAACTATTTGAGCATGTAATGACATGCAAATTGGAATGTGAATGAATTCTAAGAAAATGTATTGTGACGCACGTGTCAGTGTCAAGGTGTTTTCTGTTTATGTTCTTTCCTTTGTAGGTATTTACGAAAGGAGAGGGCACACAAACCTTATGGAATAATGTACGCCATTGGAAATCACTGGGATTTTTATATGTTGTAGCCAGAGGCATCCCGAACAACTTTTGTTAAGGTCTTACCCCAAAAGTCTAACCGTTTGGCTTCTAGAAATACAAAGGTTGGCATGCAAGGTGAAAGCGAGTGAAAGTCACTATTACGGCATCCTACATGCCAACCTGTTTATTTTTAGCGGCCAAACGGTTAGACTTTGGCGGGCAGGACCTTCATAGGAGTTGTTAAGGATGCCACTGGTTACAATTTACAATATAAAAGTCGCAGCGATTTCCAGCGGCGTACATTTTTCTAAGGTTCCGATCGGGTAGGTTTCGGATAGCTTCGGATAAGTTGAGTTAAGGTGGATTCAGATAGCTTTTGCGGCAACGTTTTTTTGAACGCGGCGCGTTTTGTTTTTTTGCCGCAAATTCCA
>JAQFYE010004258.1:0-13696 GCA_034694305.1 Protaphorura glebata
CTCTCTAAATTTGTAATAACATTCTTTGCAAAATACATTTCTAAACTTTTGTCCGATCCGTCGCAGGTTGGGCATCCGATGAGTTGGCAAATGTTATGTGCCACCCTGTATATATATTTTCTAAAAAATGTAAGAAATACTTACTTACAAAATGATGGTCAAAGAACACTACTCATTCTTGTAGAGATTGGGTTGCCATCATTTTTCCTAAGGAAAGTAACGTTAATGGTAGTAGCGAAGTACACCAGTGCAGAAAACCATTCTAAAAATATGTTTGAGTAGATCACATCATTACCACAGAGAAAAGAGAGGCGATACCAAACGTAAAATTTTGTTATGATTTCGCAGGTCTACTATTAACTATTCTGCGAATTGCTTCCACAATGGGATCAGAATATTCCTGCGTGGCATCCGCCATTTGCTACATGGCCCAAGGAAACATGCATGCTGTAATGGAAATCAACAAAAATCCTTCCCAAAGCAGCAAAGCGATTGCCGAATTAAAGAGAGCCGAAGATTTTTTACATTGTGGACTTGAGAAAATTAATGAGGTGAGGTCCTGGGTCGAATTCCTTTTCACGTCAATTCCTGGTTATTTCAATTATTTTTTCAAATGGTCCGGTATTTTTCATTGAACCGCATGCAGACATCATGTCTGGTACGAAAGAGATACGATGTCCACAAGCGTAGTGTCACCAGTTTTGAAATAAAAATTTATTTTCGTTTGTTTGGATAGTATGAGCCTACCTAGTAAGAAAAAATTGTCAATAATATTTTACCTACCATGTTTATTCAGAAATGTCAAAGCCGGAAAAATCGATGCGAGGGAGAGATGGTGGCGGAAGCGAAGACTTTGAAATTGGCTCAAAGATTGGACTTGGAAGAACGACTTCTAGAAGAATGTCCACCCCATACGTGGTTTTATATGCTCTTCTTGTGTGATACGTCGAAATGGACGGCAAACGTGACGTCACTTATTCCCAAAGACTACGTCATGTGTAGACAGTCTTGCCATTTAATGGATGAGTTCAACAAGTACCATCTCGGGAAGGGCGTGAAGAAAACGGATTTCCCACCGGACTGGGAAGCAACGTTGAATGCTACAATTGCAGAACCGAACTTCCAAATTCCAACTCCACGGCAAGCAGGATCGTCTCGGCAAATTTACACTTATGTAAGTATCACTCTATATCGAAATCGTTCAAGGCACAAAAAAGGTCACAGGTAGAAAAGTTTGTTAAATAGGGAGTACCATTTTGTAATGAATCAATTTAGAAATGGAAGGACATATTTTTATCGCTAAAGCCAATTAAAATTTTTAGAAGAGCATTTTTAAACGAAAAATTCCAGTCAATACGTCACACATTCGGTATGAAAATGAGTCAAGAATTTGTGCGGTGAATTAAATGACTCGAAAAGTAACGTTAACTGCAATATTACCTTTTATTATTTTGAAGGTGGAATATGACGAAGACGCTGTCGGAACAAATTTACAAGAACTTGTATGTCCTGAAGGGACGTGGCTGGGACATACAGTGAAAGAGTTGTACGACTTTTACTCAGATCGAATACCCAATGTTTTTTCGGCATATTTTCGGCCATTCTGTGTGAAGGAAGGTCAATTTTTAATCTCAGCTCAATTCCGACGAGAGTTAAAATCCTATCCAATTTACTCGGTCATGCTTCAACAATTGGTGGAGGCACAATATTTGTACGGTAGACAGGAGCGAACGTACACAGATTTAAACAACAAACCTTTTCGACCAACGAATTTTAATGGTTGGGGAACTCCACTCACGTGTCCTTTCACGACAGCCGTCTGCTCTCTACAGGTCACCGTGTATCCCGCCAGTGAGTTTTTTCATTTAATTTCAGCCACTAAATAGACAAACGTGACCTTCGGAGGGATTTGTTTGCCAAGAAATGAAAAGGACGTGGTTTCTAATTACCTTACGATCTCCATGGAGGTCACCCTTGTCACTCATCACGCATCTGTGAAAGAACACCGCATTGCATTTGCCGCGCATAATTCTAGTGGTCGAACAGACCTTTCTAG
Organism: Protaphorura glebata; assembly: GCA_034694305.1. Taxonomy (NCBI): domain Eukaryota; kingdom Metazoa; phylum Arthropoda; class Collembola; order Poduromorpha; family Onychiuridae; genus Protaphorura; species Protaphorura glebata. The sequence goes on from JAQFYE010004258.1 coordinate 2,057, forward strand.
GTTGAACCTACACAAATGTTGTTCAGGATGTCAAGGGTATCAACCTATATATACAGCCAAACCCAACGGTCTAATAATTGCCATAAGGACAGTGCGGTGTTCATTCGTTTATCCTTAGATTAAATATTCTAATTGCATTCCTTCATTTACAATTAGCTGGATCGCCAACGAATGTCAAACTGGGGTGTTGTGAAGTGCCGTTACCGTTATGGGGATCCATTACATCTTACGTAAGGATGAGATTTCTCTGATTTTAATGCTTTACAGCACTGCAGATTTAAAATTGAATTTGATGTCAATGTTTTGTGGAAATGTGAGGAAATGATTACGGAATTGACTGGGAAAGTAGGGAAGCTGACCTCGCCGAGTGGTTTAACAACCTCGACTATTTTCGATCGGATTAATTCTCATAATTGTATCTAAAGTTTAGCATTTAAACGTTTTTTGATCGGACTTTCCTGCTAAATAAATAACAGTAATAACTTAGAAGTTAAATGAACAAAATGTAATTACAAATTACAATGACACACGCTTTTCAAATTTATTATAATCACAAATTACGGAATGAATTTGCTGAAACTAATTAATTACAAACATGTAATTGTAATAAGTATACTTTACCGATGTCTGACCATTTCTAACGAAGCGAAATCGGACTTTTTTTTCGATTTAACTAGCCGATGACCAATTCTAACAAGGTACACTCGTGAGGTGCCCCCTACGTTCAGCAAGCGGCCCCAACTTTTTGGGTAACTTGGGTCACCAAAATGACAAATCCGAAAACAATTTTTTGTCAAAGTGAAATTCTAACCCGTAGGAGGTCATCAAAGGTCAAATCCGGAGGAAATACACGTGGGTTAATGGGTGGTGCTTGGGGAGGCCAGAGGCTGTTTTTTCACTATCGGTAGAAAACCTTCTCCGACCACCTCAAGTCCCACTGTTTTCGAATTCATCATTTGGGTGACCCTAGTTACCCAAAAAGTTGCGTCCGCTTGCTGAACCCAGAGGGCACCTCACGAGTGTACCTTGTAAGATCAATTTGAAGACTACGGTGGGTACAAATTGATTTTTGTTAAAAAATTTCAGGTTGTCGTTGGATATAATAGGGCTAGACAAGGATCTGCTACTCCATTTGATCGAGACATTACTGCCGCCACCCGCCAAATTACCAACAAATTCAATGGAGATTTATACAAAGAAAGAAAATACTTTTGTCCACCTGGTCAATTCATTGACAAATTTGTTGTTAGAACCACCTGGTCTAAGTCCTTAGCATTGACGTCATCAGTGAATGAAAAGTTTCTTGTATTCTTAGAAACAGATTTCTTCTGTAATACTCGAGATAAAACATTTCCATCCAGACAAATCAAGGGAACTGGAGACCTGCATACGACTCAACGAGAATTTAAAAGAGAGAACATTTGGTATGAAATGGGAACATATTCATGTCCCGATGGATTTTTTACGGAATCTCGAGTATCTATTGGTAAACTGTGGGAACGCTCAATGCATTGTTCATCCAATGTTGGTGAATACTGGTCAGGTGGTGAATGGGACTATCCGGGTTGGCCAACAACGACGAATTGGCTCTTGGCTGGTTATAAAGGCGGTGAAGGTATCGCTGCATGTCCGCCATCTTTTGCATTCTGCGGATTTGAAGCCACGCCTTTTATCATTCTTCCTACGAATACGCGTCCGTACAAATTGGGATATGAGTGGGGTATTTCTATAGAAGGCTACTATTACAAATACTATTGTTGTAAAGTAGAAAATATTGATAAATGTGATAATCCAAAATTAACAGTTCCAAGGTTAACATCAAATTGTCCAACTGGACGTCTCACAAAAGAAACTCTGTGTTTTGTCGCCCATACTTTTGGTTCTAGTATTGAAACTGAAAATACGACCGGGACTGATACAGCTAGCAAAGTGGCACAAAGTTTTGGGATCACTGCTAGCACTAAAATTATGGATGCGGTCACAATCGGTGCCGCTTATAGTAGAACTCTGTCTACAACGAAAGGTTATTCATTTAGTGGTGTGAATAGTGCTTCCGTTACAACTGGTGAGACCGTACTAATATTTTATACTGTACCGGGAGGATCAAAACTCGTGACTGCACAACCACAATTACGTTGTGGACCGTTTTTGTTACGTGCTAATCAAACGATTGACTACATTACGCCGTCCATCACTTGTGAAGTGAGAGATGAATATCTTCAACAATTTCCGAGATCTATAGAGATTCCGACGAAATGGGGCGGATTATTTAATTTAACTGTCAGGGGATTTGGAATGGAATTAAGGGGGGAATTATTCCCAAGTCCGGAATTAAATATCACGTGGGCAGAATTAACCGAAGGCTTGGAACAGAAGTTTCGAACATTAGATAGTGTTACGGATTTTGATTGGAGGAATGCGGATTCAGACGTGTTTTCACAATTTGATCCATCTTATATGGCTCAGATTTCTTTTGATATACCGGATGGTAAAGAGCCTAGATTTTACCAAGTTGTCGGTAATTGCGGGGACGGTAATACATGGACAATTCGTACAAAAATATTTAGAATGCTCATTGGGAGTACCACAGAGTTTGGAGGGAAGTTATCAAATGAGGATAGAAGATTTCTCTCAAAAGAGGGACGCCCGGTCACTTTTTTTGAACGCATTAATGGAGTCTTTGTCCCAAATCCCAAATTAGGGAAGAAATTATGAAAAGAAAGTCAAAATTCGGAAACAGTATATTAACATGTTTATGTATTGCCGGATATTTTATACCTCGCGTGTCGCGTCCCGCTATTGTGAATATTAAGTGTAGTGTGGGTTAACACAGTTTGACCACTTTCACACTAGGTAAGCTCACTGTACTCATAAATAAATCTAATTGAATTTTATGTAATGAAATGAAAAAAATTATGCTGCGTTGTTCTTCGTCCATAGCACCGAATGTTCGTAATAGTTTTGTTTTTAATCAAGTTGTCATTACATTATTATTTATGAATATAAAATAAGCAATCAATAAAAAATATATATAAATTTGTTTGTAATATCACGACAGTAAAAAAGACAATGATGTTTATTCTCTGAACTTATGTATTAGTTATCTTGAGTTCTGCGATGACAAAATTCAGATATCACACATGCTGAATCAAATGATGGTGGTTTAAAGGAAGATGCCCTCAACCATGCCGCACAGATTGAGAGTACACCTCATTTTGGCGAATGCATTACTGAGCAGCACTATCACCACAGTACACCCAATATTTCTTAACTATCATTCTCCTAGTTTGGAACATTTTTACTCCCATCAGGGCACTTGACTGATTTGTGAATAAAAGTAAAAGTGGAAACAAAAAAAAATCATTTCAAACTCATATGAAAAATTAAAAAATAAATACGACCAAAATTGTGTATAATTTTAACTTTCCCCTAAAACTGATTTCAATACTCAATTTTTTAAAAAAAAAATTGAAAATAACTTTTTACTTCAGAAAACAGTTGAAATGTTGGGAAGAATAAATTAGAAGCTGGATAACCTCTAAACTCTGCATATTTGAATGATTTTCACCCAGAAATCAATACTTGGTGTTGTAAAATTAGAATGATATTATTCTCTGAGCGAAAATACATTCTGATATGCAAAGTCATGAGGTTTTCCATCTTCTAATTTATTATTCCAAACATTTCGACGGTCTTATAAAAAAAAAGTTTTTTTAAATTTTTGGAAAAAATTTGGCTCTTGGGGAAAGTGGCACGGGATATCGCATGCTAAAATCTTGAGAACAACGTCTCCCCTCTTTGCACTTTGTTTCTAAAATTTCAATGTTTTCTTTTTAAATCGAATTTTGAGAGTTGCTCGAGCTGATGACATTTTTGAGGGTTTTGGGCAAAGATCTTTTAGAAAAAAGTCTGGGTAAGGTAAAATCAAAGACGAACACCCGAAGTACTTCCCTCGTGAGTTGAGTTCAACAGAGAGCTTTAGGAAACTAGTATATGTATAGGAAAGTAAAAAGACGGAAAAAATGTTTACGTCAAATCTTTTAATCATTGACAGATTTGCACCAATATAACACGCAAATTATACGGTGACCTTTGGAGGTCACTCTAAGTTCTTTTTTCCCTGAGTCGTTCACACACATTGCTCAGCACCTCGATACCTATCTCAGTGCCAAATACAGATATAGTAGACTACTTTATGCACTCAAACTCAGATTAAACTTCTCTCAATTCACAAATTTAATAGACAGTGTAAAATACACTTTACAGTGTGATTAAAAATTGCATCCGCATTACTGCTCGGCTACGATATTAGCGACACTCACTGATAATTCAATTTAACTTGCAAGAAGTTTGTCGTGTGAGCCATATGCCACTAAAATTGTATACAATCCAAGCGAAAAATATCCAAACCACGGGTTAGCATTAAGTAAAAAATTTTGGACGACACTGTGCAAAGTGAGCATTTTCTCAAGATTGGGACAGTCAACTTCGTTGTACTCGTTAGTTGTATGGTTTGAAAAGTTGGAAGTGGTTCATCCTCATTATGTAACCTTGTTTGATAAAATAATTAGTTCACATGAGTTGAAAGGAACTAGTAAACGTCAAGAATAATAAATTAAATAATTCAAAAACAAATATTAAAATTCAGTAATGGGAGAATTACATAAAATATAATAAAACTAACTCGAGACTGTCTCAAACTTTATTTCAAAATGTCGATGTTCAAATTAATTTATCTCCTCACATTTGGCGTGTTGACACCACTAATTGTGTATTTATCCGGGACCATAAACTATTATAGTGATTTTGTTAAAAGTACTTTTGAGGATGACATCTCCAATCAAGTTTTTGACTTCATTGTTGGTAACAGAAATTTAATATGTATTTGATTGAAGTTTTGTACTAGAATAAAAATAATTGTTATTTCTACCATGAACCATCAGTGTATTTTTTATTAGACGACCGGTGGGTGTTCTGTCAATATTGCATTAAAGTTTCAAAAATGGTTTAACGTAGTCGGTAGTGGATCATCCGGAGCAGTCGTTGCAACCAGACTTTCAAAGAACTATAAAGTTTTACTCTTAGAAGCTGGCGGAGACCCTAGTTTTTTGAACAGCGTTCCAGGATTTGGTCCGGAATTACTTGGATATCCACAAACTGATTGGGGTTACAAGTCAGAACCACAAAAGTATGCTTGTAAAGGTCTAGAAAACCAGGTGAGTTTTTCAGACATATTGCTAACATGGCGGCTAGCAAAATGATCAGCTGACTATGCAATCATTTTAAAATTAGGAGTGACCATGGATATCCTTAAGGTTCTCTTTGACCCCGGGAACGAATATATGTCGCCGAATGGCAAAAATAAATTTCCCAGATTTCTAAATAAATCTATTAAATAGAGATATATGTTTCCGTGCCATGGTCAGTGAAAACCTAAAGCTCCCTTGGCGTCCTCAAGTACAAGGTTTTTTTTTGAAACAGCAAGCATCATTGAATCGTGGAAAAGTATTGGGTGGCACAAGTACACTCAACTACATGCTATATCTTCGGGGTCATCCGAAGGACTATGAGAACTGGGCAAATATTACCGGAGACACAGAATGGAATTACGAGAATGTACTGCCGTTCTTTAAAAAGTCCATCGCAGATTGTAAAGGAAAATTTCAACCAAATGGTTAGTGCATGCTTAGAATTATCAAGGGTTTATATTACAATATTTTACATTTCCACTTTTCCCGCTGGCTTTAACGCGGAATTACCCAAAAATACGGTGAGATCTAAATTTTGAACAGTATTTTAAGGTGCCAGTGTGCTCAGACTGATATCCAAGGCACCACTTTATAATGTTGGGCATACAAAAATAATTTACCATTGAGCAACTCCCAAGTACAATACTACAATTGTAACTACAATTTTCAGATAAGCACTACGGATCTTCACCTTATGGATTTCTGAAAATAGAACCCCTAAAACTAACTCCCTTGAAAGAGGAGTTTCTAAATGCTGGTAAAGAAATGGGATACGCAGAGATTGATGTGAATGGACCGCAGAGGTCAGGTAATTATGCCAGGACTAGTTATTTTGTTAATCATCGAATTCACGTAGGGTTTTTAATAACATTTGAAATAATCGTAATTGTAGGTTTTGGAGATTGTGTTGTAACTGCGGCGAATGGTGTCCGTGGTGGGACCTACTCAACCTTACTGCAAAATCCTAGGAATCCACACAATTTAAAAATATTGAAATACTCACAAGCTATTAAGGTTAGAAATTAAAATATTAATATACCTAACCCGATTTCTTTAGGATTTCAGTGTACTAATCCAATGCAGATTAAAATTGACAACGCCGGACGAGCCGTCGGTGTTTGGTATTTCCGTCATGGCAAGAAGAAGTACGCCGCGGCGTCAAAAGAGGTCGTTAGTTGTGCGGGTGCCATTGATTCACCAAAACTGCTCATGTTGTCTGGAATCGGTCCGAAAGTGCATTTAGAAAAAATTGGGGTATACTTTTCAAGAATAGAGTAAGAGTATAGATAATAACTTATTTATAAATGAGCAGATAAAATTGAAAGTAAATCTTCCTGTTGGACAAAATCTTCAAGATCATATTGGTACACTGATTCATCCATTTCTGATTGACAAACCACTATCGTTCCTGGTCGAAAGAGACTCAACCGTATGGGCATTTGTTGAGTATCTGCTGCACGGAACAGGTAAGAATTGAAATATCAAATGCATGTTGACCTTGATTTAAAATTTTCTGTGCATTTGTAAGGTCCACTGGGAGCTGCAGTTATTGTGAACACCCAGACATTTCTGTCATCATCTTTTGTCAATAATAAACTAGTCGGCAATTGGCCAGATCTTCAGATTTTTGTCATCCCAGTTGCAGTCACCAGTGGTGCCTTGGGTACATTTGAAAAAGGCTCGAATTTCAGGAAAGGTTTCATACAAGGAGTTATTGGACCACATGATCTAAAAGATGGAGTCAACGTTGCAATTTCCTTAGGCAGACCCAGAAGTACGGGTGAGGTAACTCTGAAGGACAAAAATCCATTTTCAGACCCAATCATTGATCCGCGATATTTTGATCATCCCGATGATGTGAAGACAATGATTGAAGGTGAGCTAAATATATGCAATTGTCGAATCAGAACGCTTGATATCAGTCTACCATAACCAGGTATAAAATTTGTACTCAAAATGGTTGAGAGTACAAAAAGTTTGGAAGAAATCGGAGCAGAATTTACAAAATTTCCTATGCCAAATTGTAAAAATTTTGAATTTCGGTCGGACGCTTACTGGGACTGTTACCTTCGACATAACACTTTCTCAACTTATCATTTGGCCTCGACGTGCAGGATGGGAAAAAACGTTTCAGACCCTCAAGCTGTCGTTGATTCAAAATTGCGGTAATTGCAATTTAATTTACGGCTAATGATTTTTAATATTTACCAGCATATAATTTCTGTGCATTGGAACTCCCTCTTTTTACGATTTGTGGTATCAATTTTATGTCAAAATGGCTTCTTGTGCAGGGTTCTGGGTGTGACTGGACTCCGTGTGATTGACGCATCCATTATGCCTGACATTGTTAATGGAAATACGAATGCACCGGCTATGATGATCGGTGAAAAAGGCGCCCATTTTGTATTGGACTACTGGGCATCCCAATACTTTGTTTCTGACAGAAGACAACGTTTAATGTATTCAGAAAATTTTAAATGTTATTACTCCCGAATCGTATGAAAAAAATTGTATATGTCTTTAGAATTCGTTTAAACTAAAATAAGAGTAGTAATCTCAAACGTTAAAAAGTCCGTACTTTCTCAATCGAGAAAGTACGAGTGCAGAGTAAATATTCACACTGTGCTAGCCAACAAGGGAAGTACTTATAGGGTGTCAGTCTCTGATTTTACCCAAAATTTTTGATAATGATTTTCACCCAAAAAATAATATCAATATAATATTACAACACCAAGTATTGATTTCTGGGCGAAAATCATTCAAATATGCAAAGTTATGAGGTTTTCCATCTTCTAATTTATTATTCCAAACTTATCAATGGTTTTCTAAAAACATTTTTTTTTACAATTTTTTGAATTTTGGGTCTTGAGATCAGCTTTGGGGAAAAGTGGCATGCTAAAATCTTCAGAACAAAGACTTTGCACTTTGTTTCAAAAATTTCAATGTTTTTTTAAAAATCGAATTTTGAGAGTTGATTGAGCTGATGACATTTTTGAGGGTTTGGGGCAAAGGTCTTTCAGAAAAAAAGTTCGGATAAAATCGGAGACGGGCACCCTAAGTACTTCCCTCGTAAATGATCCAATTATGGAAAAACTGAGACAGTCGACTTATTTGTATATATTAATAATGCTTGCATTTGCATTGGACATTGGAATTGTATCAAACTGACCACGCAATTTTGTGTGTGGATTACCTCGCCAAATAAGTGTATGACTTCATTTTGAATAATAGAAAATTAATATATCTAATTGAAGCATTCATGAATAAAAATAAATAGGCTTGAAAATGACAATAATTGACATTCTGCGTAATGGTTAGACATCACAACGCATAGCGGCCTTTGTTTATTTGTTTTTTCTTCAGAGTGCTAACCTCTCGCATTCAGACATACAATGTATGCAGACTGATTATCTTATCAGAGGTGATACCGGATTTGCAATATTCGTGAATGATGCCTGAGATGTTCCTCACAAATTATCTGATTTTTTTGGGGGTTAAAATTAAGTTGTATGTTCTATTTGAGTTTTAGTATGACTATTTTTGGTAAATTCTGGCGGGGAGTACTGCTCGCCAATAATTTGGCGAGTTTTTATATTTACGACTATATGTATACGTATGCAAATCCATTCGCAAATCTAACGCCGCATATCTTGAATACCGCAAGGCCGTGTTTATTTTCTTAGAAGAAATCAAATTGTCCGATAAATATACACCTAATTTGTCGTAGTCCGGCGATGGTTGTTGATGTTAACCACTAATACTACTCAGGTAAGCATAACCGTCCGTGATATCTACGGATTGTAACCGCCCAGTATCATCGCGGTCTGCAGACGAAATTATAACGTCTACAATAGGCACAATAAGTAGTTTATTAGTCTAAGACTTCCAGTTCGAGAGAGGGGGCAGCAGTCCTACGTCCAACGTTGAAAAGCTGGTACTGTGGTATTTCACAACTTGTTTAATATTCTTTTAGGTCAGCTCACGTCAAAGAACAGTCAACAAGAGATATCTCACAATGTCACAATAAATTAAAATACAGGGTGGGCCGTAAGTAAGTGCAGGAATTTGAATGGGTGCAGCCGGGCAACCCGTTGACGGAATTGTAAGAGGTTTGCTTTCCAGGATAGCCACTGCGATTCAAATAAAGATAGGTACCTTGACATGACCTACCACTAATTAACGACAATTTAACTAATTAACCTCAAAAACAGATTTTGCTGGGTTGGCATGAGAGAATTTCGACATGTGTATTCGGAAACGTCGTCCCAACCACGGAAAAATTTTTTGGCCAAAAGTTTCGATTGAATTTCATTCTCTATAACATTTTAAATAATTTTCAAAAAAAGTTTCAAATTTTCTTTATAAATTTTCAAATTTCCAAAAAAAAAAAAAGGAATTTCTTTGAAAATTTTGAAGACAGGAAATTGGAAGAAAAGTTGGAATTTTCTTTTGAAATTTTTAAAATTATTTAAAATGTTGTGCAGAATGAAACTCAATCGAAACTTATGCCCAAAAATTATTCCGGGGTTGGGACGTGGTTTCCGATTACACATCTCCAAATTCTCTCATGCCAACCCAGCGAAATCCGTCTTTAAAAGTCAGTTTTAGTAGTTAGATTGTTGGTAATTAGTGCCAGGTCATGTCAAGGTGAGATATCTTTATTTAAATCGCAGGGGCTATCCAGAATAGCAAACCCCATACAAATCCACCAACGGGTTGCCGGGCTGCACCCAGTCAAAGTCAAGCACTTACATACGACCCACCCGTATATTCTTTACGTGTTTTAATTTTTTGTTGCCGTTCCATGCTGGCTTTTACTCAAGCGCTCGACAATGCCGATACACACATCATATTTTAAATCGGGGTACCAATGATAACTGTCATAATTATTATTTCGGCATGAATATTCCACTTCACAAACTCCGCTCTCTCATCCATCAGGAATATTTTCATTACCACAATGGGCAGATTCTTCGTCTCGAGAGATATCCCAAACAGAAACTAATTTTCTGAATTTATATTATTTGCCTATAGATCAATCGATATCAATATTGCCTGCAATCTTGGGGCATCTATCGAAGTTAATATGGCGAAATCTATCAACAAGTTGCCAAGTAAAGTCAATACTCTTCGGAATGCACAGAATGCTGTAATATCTCGGCTCCTAACATGTTTCGTGAACGAACAACTCGTCGATGCACATATCGCAGAGCCACCTAACGGGATCTACGACAATAATCATCAATTGGATGTTCTTCACTGGTGTAAAGTCACCAAACTCAGTTCATCTAAAGATAAACAGAATACAAAGTTTTTGGATTGGGCTTAAAGGAACACCCTTCACACTTGTTTCGCATGGTGAGGTCAAAGTGACTTTTATTCACCCTGACGATTTTAGTTTCCCATTATTCAGCGCCACACCAGACCCCTCAGGCTTTTCTGAACTTACTGATCCCTCACAATTGATGAATACTCTGGCAGAATGGAACAGTTTAGACCCTCAAATTGTGAGTAATATAAATCACGAACTCGCAAGTAGCGTTGAGCACCTTGATCAGGCCTACCGTAATCGCCGAAATCCACCGAATCTTGGTGACCCTGCTATCATATGGGAACAGAGCATCATCGAGGGTCATCCGACACACCCCATGTGCAAATCTCGCTATGCTCTGCCACCGATTCAACAATTCTCAGTACGTGAAATGAATTTCTATACACCATTGATCCACTTTTTTGCTGTTCCCCGCTCCAAAATGATAATTTCTGGAAATTATGAAAAACTGATTGAACCATTTCTTCAAAATTTAAATTTGGATTTGGAAACGGAAACAATAATTCCTGTGCATGAGATACAAATACCCAACGTCGTCGAAAAATTTCCATTTGCTAGAGATCTTGGTTTTTCAGAATCGGCTTTGGCACAGTTGTCTTTGCGAACTGTTTTGATTCCGAAAGTACCTGGAGTTACATTTAAATCACCGATTGGAATAGTAATCACGGACGTATTGCGGTTAATGAAGACACATACTGTGCAATATAGTCCTTCCTTCAATCACATCCCTGAGGCCATCGTAGAGGATAAAGAGAATTTAATAATCGTGAATGAACTTGCAAGCGTTGTGTCAAATGATCCGAATCCGGCGATAGCAGAACACCTCAGTTGTATGATTCGTGAAGATCCTGACGCCATCTGTAATAGTCGTGGTGAAATTGTGATTGTTTGCGCGGCATTGACTCAGAAGGAGTCAGTGAGCGGAGAGTACGCAGTCATAAGGGCATTGAATCTCAATACAGCGGACAAACGGATTCAATTTTTCCAAAAATATGCAAAATCGTACTTGAAAGCATTCGTGACGCCATTGTACAAATACGGCTTTGCTTTTGAGGCTCA
>JAQFYE010004259.1:0-13693 GCA_034694305.1 Protaphorura glebata
TGACATAGCCGCTGAGGCCGAATCAAACGTCGCGTATTTTTGGGTTGCTTCCCATTTGGCCTAGAGACGTACAACGTTGGTACCTTCTAGTAGTAGGAAAAACCAGTGGAAAAACCTCTTTAAAGCAACCACTGGGAGTGCAAGTCCGAAGAATCGAACCCCAACACAGCGAGACAGAATGGGCCAACCATACCATCATGCTGCAATGGACTTGCTTAATATTTATTATTTGTAATATTAATTATAGTAACAGTATTTATTAGTTAATATTAATTATAGTAATAATATTTATTAGTTAATATTAATTATACTAATAATATTTATTAGTTAATATTAATTATACTAATAATATTTATTTGTTAATATTAATTATACTAATAATATTTATTAGTTAATATTAATTATACTAATAATATTTATTAGTTAATATTAATTATTTAATATTATCTAGTGCTTTGTGAAACTTTTATAACGAGCATTCTCGTGAAATGATATAAAAATCCTGATTGTAATTATGTATAATAAATGGGTTCGTACAATAACAATTTAATGTCTATGGCCAATTATATGAATAACAAATCTGTTAGAAGTGTGGTCAGATTTTAATAGTATTATATTGTTCAATTTATTTAGTAAAAATACAATGATGTCATGTGTGTTTATAATAAAAATTTAACATTCACAGGACGTAAAATACATATTAATAAACAATGAAGAATTATCCAAAGCAATTCGTTTCAGCGTACGCCACATGCTTGTTAACTGAAATTTTGAAGGAATCCTTTCTCGTTATCACCGAATGAAGGAAGGTTTTGGTAAGTTAACCCATTATGTTGTACAGGGTGGTTCATAACTTCTGAGGTATCCAAACTACGATGCTGGAATAAATGAGTTTTTGTTACGGGTTTCTACACACTCAATTCCACGGATTCCATTTGACATTATTTACAAAATGAATATCTCAAGCTTTTCTGAATACTATCTTCGGTTTTGGATAGCCTACATTGTAATTGATTGATTGACTAATTGTAGGCCACAATAAGTTATGGACCACCTTGAACAGAACTGCACAATTAATCTTTACTAAATGGAAAGTTATGAATGCAAGTGGAATTTTCAAACTAAAGTCCAAGTTGTTTCTGGTTTTTAATTTGTTGAATGGCACGTGGCATCCATAAGGGAACATTACCAGTCACCGGTCTCAAATTAGGCCGAGAGAAGGTACATTGAATAGGGAAAACTCCAGGAAAGTAAATCTCTTCTGTGCAGCCGGAGGCTATTGCCAGACTCGTGGAATTGAACCCTCCACGTACAGCAGCTAAATGGCAAGGGCTGCCTCGACTACATTTAGAACCTGATGCATGGTACTGGGTGTCCCAATTGAGAAATGAATAGGAACACTCCAAAGTATGGACTAGATTTTCGAAAAAAAATATTGTTTGTACAATTTCGAAGAGACTACTTGTTCTTTGAACTATTTTTACATTTTAGGAGTAGCAAAGAGTATTCTCAATATAACTGCCTATCTAAACTTTTTTTCCCAGAGCCCAGTAACGAAATTTTGAAAATTATTTTATAAAATTTGAAAATCCCGAAAATAAATTCCGATTTTTTTTCGAAATATTCGACATTTATTTTCAATTTTTAAAATTTTGAAAGTTTCTGAATCAGCTTTGAATTTTTGATAAATCCAAGATAGGCTTGAAAGTTTACAACCCTCGAAGTTTCGTATGCTAATAACGTTGTTAGGCTCTGGGAGTGCAAAATTAAGAGAGGCCGTTATATCGAGAATACCCTTCGCTAATCGTAAAATGTAGAATTGTTTAAAAAAAACAATTTTTTTTTTGAAAATCTGGTCCATACTTTGGAAACTATTAATTTTTGAAAGTGTTCGTATTCATTTGGGATACCCTGAACCGCTTTGGATTCAACAATAACGAGTCCTTATTTCCATTCAACTGCGCACTTTGGGGTTAAACTTTTTGGACAAATTGTGAGTTGAATTCAAATTTAATGTTCGAACCCGCAAATCACGGTTGATTAGAGGAAAATCACCAAGGGTGGATGATTTTAACGAAACTGATAAAAGTTTAGAAGATAAAAAGCAGAAGGAACTGGTCCAGCCTAAATGAATTCCAACCAAATAATCTCATATACTTAACAGGTTGTCCACAATCTCATGATACAAATGAGGGTAAAAAACACTTGCTGATAATAATGACATAAATTAAATATAATAAATAGTGATACTACGCGTTTGAGGGTTATTTGGACTCATTTCAAAATTCAATCGGTCCTGGGGAAGATTGCTGGTTGCTTCCATTATTCGCACTCCATTACAGCAACTACAATGTCCACCACGTCCGTTCTTACTATCGACGAGTAAGGGATTCCAATTATTTTGCTTTTTCTATTTTGATCAGTTCTTTTTAAATGTTTACGGAGGTCACACCAATTTTACCAAGAAGGTCAGCTTTACTTTTTAATCGTTTCGTAATTTGTCCGAAACTTAATGATACATGTATCTTGAGAGCTCACATGGTCCGACTGTTTACATCAGCTAACTCTGTCAAGCTCAGCCGAATACAGAATACAGAAGCATATAAGCTGATATATTTTTTAACTTAGAAAATGCTAAGAAGGCATTTAATTTGAGTATCAGGGCTCGTGATGAAATAATGAATAAGTATTCCCTTTCATTTGTTATTTAAAATGTCAATGTCACTGCACATTGATATCGTAATTGCCTTCTTGCTTAATGAATAAGTGAATTAATTAATAACAGCATCGGTCGATGATTCAATGAGTCTTTTATAGGGTTACACATGATACATGATCATACATGTCTATTAATTCCACTTCCGTCATTAAACGTTCCCCTAAAATGTAACTATGGTCCGAATTAAGTAAAATATTAATTAATCACCTTTATTTAAATGTTATGGTGGTCGACGCCAGATATTATTATTAAAATATATTATATTTTTGTTTATTTTATAATTTAGTTTCGAAGTAACTTATTCTTGGATATAAATTACAGTTACCGAATTGGCCATCTTTTAAAAAATAATTGTGTAAATCTTGATTATATTATTGAAAATATAATTTGACGAATAGAAACAACAATGAGGTGATCCATCGGGGTTTACCTTTCCGCCGGATCCTATTTTTCATTGGTGGTGTAGCACTTGTAGCTGGTTTTGCTTTCCTCGGGGTAGCTGCATATGGACGCCCTGGATCACCAGGTGGAGCCTCCGACCCAGAACAAGTGGTGCCATCTCGCCTTACAAGATCCGCTCCAAGTAATACAGTCTTGAGTGTGGAGCAAATACGTTCGTTGGCGAGAGAGATGGGTTCAATCCCACCTAGCGATTTGGCAGAGCTTGAGAAACAAGGCGACATTTGTTATACTCAAGGATGTCTAGATGCAGGTCAGCATTACCAAATTAGAAGAATGGTCATAAACGTGTTTAATAATCATGTTGTGTCCAATTAGATCAGATAATCGTGACCTCAAATTGTTTGGGCAATTTAAGCTTACCCAGTACAAAATTGTTGTCCAACTATTTTGTTATTTACTTATTTCAGCCGTCAGTCTCTTGAATTCCATCAATTTCACGGTTAATCCATGCGACGATTTCTACCAATACACTTGTGGACGTTGGCTTTCCACAAATCAAATTCCTCCAGCGTCTTCCAGATGGAGTCAATTTAACTTCCTCAGGGATGAAGTCAACAATATCACACAGGGTCAGACTTTTTCTTACCTCCCTGAGTTTAAGGACATTACCAGGTTCGGGCCCATATCAAATTCTCAGCTTTCTAAAAATGAAAACAGCCTACCATACCATATTATTATCATTGACCATTGCATACACAAAAATATTAGGATACAGTTCTATTATTTATTTTTTGAGAAACATAGTTGAAATTATTATACAAACATAGGAATCCTGACCGCACCGAAGGATGTGAATGATGCGAAGCCAATCAATCAGGTCAAGGATTTGTATGCTGGATGCGTGGACACAGGTGAGTTTGAATGGGACAGAGTGACCTCAATTGCAACTGTCCTCAAGCAGTACATAAACTATGCTATATTTCTCTTACATTTTAACTGGTCTAATCAAAAAATGTTAATTTGATGTCGCCAGACCTTATCAGTGGTCGTGATTAAATTAACAGGTAGTTCGCCCAGAACATAATTAATTATCTGACTGCGTAGAAATTTGTTTACTGTTAACTTAAAATTACTAATGGTTTCTCTAAATCGCCGATATTTTATATACGTTATTTAATTATTTATGTGAAGGATTCGATTTCTTTGGACTGAATGTTTGATGATTTAATTCTTTTTTAGCAAAATTGGAAGCGACTGGTCTTTTTCCACTCCGAAATATTCTGAAGGGTTTTGGGGATTGGCCACTTCTCTTATCTGGTACCTGGGATGAGACTGCTTTCGATTGGGTGAAAACAGTCGGTGATATAAGACGACGATTTCTAGACACCGTTATTCTAACCGTTTACGTGGATCAAGACATACGATCAGCAGATGAGAATATCATTTACGTAAATTAATAATTTGTACATTATGCATTACAAATTTTGGCACTGGTACAACTTATGACGCGGTGGAATCTCTCCAATGTTAATAATAACGGCTATATCGTAACATATACATATATATAAAAGCGCAAGTGACTCTTTCCGTCTGTCTGCCTGTGAGTACGTATGATGACGTCATTCCCGAAATCAGGACGTCGGGGTGCGCGGCCTAGCCGTGCGCCTTAAAAATAGCAATTGTTTCTTCAAACAGAAGTTTTGAATGCGAATGGAATAATGATTGTTAATATATTTCCACAGATTGATCAACCTTCACTGGTCCTTCCGAGAGACATGCTGATTAATGAAGGCGGGATTTATGATATTCCAGTGGCCGCTTACAAGCAATTCGTAATTGATGTGGCGAATGAGCTCGCGAGGGCTGATTCGAACACTCCGACACCGGACCCAGTTGCCCTGAGGGCTTCTGTGGACGCCATGGTGGCTTTTGAGGCTCAGATTGCCGCCATCACTTCAAAGGATACGGATCGCTCAGACTATGACCGCATGTACAACAATTTCACCTTGGACAAATATCAACAAATTATTGATTCATTGCTACCAGTGAGTGCAAATTAAATTTGGTATTGCGGACCTTAAAGCAAATGCGCTACATTAAAATTTGGAGTTAGCATTTGCTAAAATACTTATGGGCTACCCTGTAAAATATTAATCGCCGCAATTTTTGTGCAGAAACTCAATATCAAAACCATTTTGGATGCTGTGTTCGCCACTAGTGGAATCTCGATCGGATCAACCGAGAAGATCATAGTATCCGAAGTAGACTACGTTGTCAAATTGACAGAACTGATGAAAACCACTCCTGCGTCCACGGTTGCCAATTATATGAATTTTAGAATTGCCTCCGGACTTGCCGGTCAAACTGTTCAAGCGATGAGAGACCATGCCTTCAAGTTTAACCGGGTCTTGACTGGTGCTCAGCAACCACCAACGAGGTACGTTATCCGGAGTGTAAGATAATCTTCGGAGTTTGAACAATAAACCACATTTATTTCAATCAGAGAAAAATCATGTGCGGATGGCGCTAATAATGGATTCGGCATGGCCATCGGAGTCAAGTACATTGAACAGACATTCGACGACAAAGCTAAGGCTGAGGTAAACATTAAAGTAGGGGGCACAAACTATATCGGATGTACGTTGTTGGAATTCGCTCCCCTTTTTCGTATGTCCGCAGCGTCATCCTGAACAACTTTTGTGAAGGTCTCACCTCCAAAAGTCTAACCGTTTGGCCCCTTGAAATACACTATGGGCATGTAGGGTGAAAGCGAGTGAAAGCAAAAGTGAAAGTCGCCGTACGGCGTAGCATGCGCTACCCAGTGTATTTTCAACGGCCGAACGGTTAGACTATCCGGGGTAGGACCTTCACAAAAGTTGTTCAGGATGACACTGTCGACAACATGTAAGGAAGGAAGCGATTTACCAACGGCGTACATTTTCTGATGTGGTTTGTGCCCCTCTTTTTGAACCAAGCAACTAATTTCATTAGCTAAATTTTTTCCCCGGCGCTAAATTTTTTCCCCGGCGCTAAATTTTGAATTTTATGTTTACCAGGTGAATCGATTGGTTGAAGACTTGCGTGTGGCATTCAAGGAACTGTTGACAACCGCTGATTGGATGGACTCAACTACCGAGGCTTTGGCGCAGGTCAAAGCTAACAAAATGAAGAGTTTCATGGCTTACCCGGACTGGTTGAGTGATAAGGCAGAAGTTGAAAAATACTTCGCGGGGGTACACATATTATATTTATGACCTTTGACTTTCCATGTCATTAATGACGCTTTACCATTTCTTTGTTTCAGTTGGAAATCTTGGAAGGTAATCATTTTGTTAATATCGAGAGATTGAGTCATTGGTCCGGAGATAAGACTTGGAAACAACTGCGGTCACCGGTTGACAGAGAATTGTGAGTTCACAAGACCTCGTGCAATCATTTACTAATAATTAAATTTTAATTGACTATCATTTCAAAATATAATAATCTTTATCAGCCGAATTAAAAATTTAATATTTAATTTTTTAGTTGGTTGGTTTATCCTGGAGTTGTGAACGCTTTCTATGCTCCGACGTACAATTCAATTAGTAAGTTCTGTCCTTTTCACATTAATTAACTCAAACTATGTAAAGAAAACAATTTTTGATTCATTTCGTGCACTTCCTAGAATTATTCCCATGATTTGATGAATCGCAATTTCTAGTCTAATCAAGAATTGTTTCAACTTTCAGGTTTCCCTGCCGGAATTCTTCAGGCACCTTTCTTCAAAAGTGGATACCCATCGTAAGCAACCTAAAATTTCAGTCATATCATAATATTTACATTGTTTGAATGTCTTCCTTCCCGAATTGTTACATTACTGTGTTCATGAACAGGTTCTTGAACTATGGAGGAATTGGCGTTGTCATCGGTCATGAAATTACCCATGGTTTTGACAATTCGGGTATAAAATTATTACTTTACAGGTTAACTTGTTACAAACTGGGGCAAATTAGCCTAACTACTCCTACATATGTAATTAAAAGTTAGATGATGGAACAAAATGTATATTCTAATCTCAAGGACGACAGTTTGACGCAATCGGAAATGCTGTGGATTGGTGGACTCCTGTTACTTCAGACAACTACAAGGCCAAGGCGAAGTGCATTGAGAATCAATACAGTCAATTTTCAGTGATTGTCGAAGGGTCAGAATTAAAGGTAGATGGACTTCTTACGCTTGGCGAAAACATCGCTGACAATGGCGGAGTGCGTGAAGCTTACCTCGCATACAAGAAATTTGTGGAAGATAACGGCGTTGAGAAAAGACTCCCTGGATTAGAACAATTTGACCCCGAGCAGCTCTTCTTCATGGGTGTTGCCAACGTGAGTCTAAAATATTTAGGAAACTTTGAACGAACACCACACCGTCTTTACGGCCAAAAGTGGGCCGTTTATATTTACCTGTATTTCTCATATTATGTTGTAGCTATTGACCTTTTCTTTGTTGCGTGATTTAAACTTGATCAAAAGATGAAATCAATTTATAGGGTTGATTTAATTTGTTGACAGATTTGGTGTGAGAACATAACCCCAGCTGGACTTCGAAATCAATTAATCACGGATCCACATAGCCCAGCCAGGTTTCGAGTCATAGGTCCACTGAGAAACAACGAAGACTTCTCCACCAAATGGAATTGCCCCGTTGGTTCAGGCATGAACCCTAACCCGGCCGATCGTTGTATTTTGTGGTAAACGGGAAAACCATATTTTATGTAGCTGTGATTTAAAAATCAAACATTTTAACTCATTATTTACACTATACATTTAATAAAGCATTTATTGGGTCATTTGGAATTTGAGCAGTAAATTATTTTAATGTCTGACTAATACACATAGTCATTACTAACCAAACCATGACTAATTTGTGTTGATTATTTTCTGATTTTATTTTTGAACGGAAGGCACCTTAAATTGAAATAAAATTATAGTCGAGATTCGGTTGCCTCGAACCGGAACTATAGTGGTGTCATATGATACGATGCGATATTACTCTAAAGAGCTAATGAGTCAAATCAATTCTATCTGGGACAAATCAAACGCCGGTACAACAAAACTTGACAATATTAAAGCATGGGAAATTACTGACGTGAGGTCTGGGAAATCGCATGGTTACGATAATTAGATCACATGAGAGGCGACATTGAATTCGTCATTCTCCCACGTACACAAACACCTTTGATTCCTGATTCTTGTTGTGATTTTGTCATATGACTGGAGATTAGAAAATAAAACCGTAGCACGGGGTGTCCGTTATCTCACTGCCAGGGACGAAAACGTGATACCACAATGTCCAGAATTTGCTGGGTATAAATACTCAATGTAAATACTTCAGGTTTATATTCATCGTCACTTAAGCTTGTGGAGTTACAGCCCGGAATAGTTCATTTATTCTTCTAGTTTTCAATTATTTTTAAAAAATGGGTTTACCGTACTCGAATGTCGAGACTTCTACTTCAGTGCCAATGAAATTACCAAATGGCATGAATATTGAGGATGTTGCAGATGAATTTGAAAAAGTTAACACATCCGCGCTACATAAATTTGTTGAAGTTAGAGGAGTCAAAATTAACTATGTCACAGTTGGGACAGGGGCACAGGGTCTGCTTTTGATGAATGGCAGTATGGGTAAGTTTAATTAATCGAATGACTTACATAATTTGAATTAATTTGAGTTTTAATTAACTTTTTAAATGTTTTTATTGAACTTTCGTTTTCAACATGCAGGACACATCGATTCTGATTTCGGTCCTATTCTGTCAAAATTTTCGAATGATTTCACAGTCGTCGCTTGGGATTATCCTGGTAAGATTTTTTGACTAAATAAATTCTGTTCCCGGAATGTAAGGCATACAATAACGTATAATAATTCAGGGTGTGGCAAAAGTCGTCCTCCAAATAGGGATTTCTCCAGCAAGGCGACATTTTTCCATAATGATGCTGACTTTGGACATGACCTCATGAAGGTATGGTTGAAATCCTTAGCAAGCACGGACAATTCTTATTTTCAAAATTCTGATTCATTTAATTAACAGAAATTAGGTTTTGAAAAATTTTCTGTACTTGGATGGTGTGGTGGTGGAGTGAGTTCAGTTTTCCTTGCAGTCAGACATTCGGATTCCGTAAAAAATCTGATTCTTTGTGGGACAAGGTCACACTTTACAGACACAGAGATGACTCTTTACAGAGGTTTGTAATTTCGTTACTTTGAAAGTATCATTGTGGAGCCAACTCTTTAAATATTTTCATTTAAGTTTGCATTTTGTGTTTTTTTTGTAGGATTCTCTGACATTAAAAATTGGTCTCCACAAGTGAAGGCGGGACTCATGGAAGGATATGAAGAGGAATATTTTCTCAAAAGCTGGACTGGTTTGACCAATTTATATTTCAGAACGTACGACAATGAGCGTGGGAATATTTGCCAGGACGAATTGGTCAATATCAAGTGTCCTACTTTAGTCATCCATGGAGAGAAGGACCCTGTTTGTCCAGTCCATCATGCTCATTATCTTCACAAACACATTCCAAATTCAAAGTAAGAGATTACGAATTTATAATTTTGAGTCCTTAATTCACTTGCAGATATTTGACTCTAGCGTTTATTTTACTTTTGCGATTTTTAGAATCTTTACCTTGCCAGCCGGAAAACACAACCTTCACCTTAAATACACGGAAGAATTCATTCAAAATGTTGAGGGTTTTGTTCGAAATAATTCGACATAGCTGTTATTACCGTATTTTCAGACTGTAATTATTGTAACGTCCTAACTTTTCTAGAGATCAGAGAATTTGTTCCGTATATACCTATTGAAAATTCTTGTGTCCACATTTATTTCGGTAGTTATGAGTTAGTTCGTTAATTCATTTATCATATGGATTGTACAAAATATTAATTTATATATTATGTTAAAATAAAACAGTGTCATCCTGAATATTAAAATTTGATTTATTGTTCTTTCATATCAACACACACTCGGAGATACAGATTTAACAAGACAATCTGTCTAATACCCAAAGCTTCTACATACCGAAATGAAAAGGGCTGCCTGGACAAATTGTACTTCGGACTTACTTAGGTTAGGAATTTCTTAATGCCCTCAGTAGAGAAACTATTGCCAATTTATAGTTTTTAACTATTAATGACGACACTTAAGACTTACGAGTCACTTAATGTTCAGAAGTAAAAAATAAATAACATATAATTTGTATGCAACATTAATGAACACAGAATTTGCACACATTATTCAACTGTGACTGTGGAAATGAGGGATGAAGCAAAGCCACATGAGACTTCTGTTATCTTATCGAATTGTCAGACGGAGTTCGGTGTTAAATGATGAATTATGATTATGACATTAGTGCTCCAACCGTTTCCGTTTCGAAACCAAACGAAACTCCGTTTCCGTTTCGTTTCCGTTTCCACTTTTTAGGAAACGATCCAGTCCGTTTCGTTTCCGTTTCCACCTAGAAACGAAACGAAACGGAAACTAAACGGAAACCCTAAGCCTAGCTATAAGGCTAATGTTAAGATTTCGTTTTGTTTCCGTTTCCGTTTCTCTTTTTCAGAAGCCGTTTCGTTTCCGTTTCCAATTCTTCGTTTCCGTTCCGTTTCCGTTTCCACCAAGAAACGAAACGAAACGGTTGGAGCACTATATGACATAATGACATCACAGTTACACGCGATCGCGTTTTTGAGACCTACTTGAAGTTCAAGTTCAATTTTATATTATCTGGACAAGTTAGTACATTTAGGAGCAACAAAGTTGCAAATTAAAATAGTTTGCCATTTGCACGCAGAGTGTTTTTAGTTTTTCGTTGTAAAAATGGGGTCACCACATACAGCATCGCCTCCGACTAGACCTGCTTCAACCAAGAATGCAGATGATATGTTCGATAAATTTGAAAAAGTAGACACATCATCAATCCAGAAATTTGTAGAAATTCGTGGGGACAAAATTAATTACGCTAAAGTTGGAACTGGGGCGCATGGTCTTCTTTTATTCAATGGCAGCATGGGTAAATTGAACTTACACATCAGATTATTTGGTAAAAATTAGTTTCGGAATAATTTCAATATCTTTTAATTTAAAGGTCGTATCGATTCTGACTTTGGTCTAATTTTGTCAAAATTCTCCAAGGATTTCACGGTCGTGGCTTGGGAGTATCCAGGTAGTTATTCGAACTGATGTATCATTTAATCAAATGACTTTACCAGATTTGGGCTAGAATTATTAATTCTCTAGGATGCGGCAAAAGTAGTCCTCCAGCTCGGGACTTTACCAGTAAAGCCACATTTTTTCATAATGATGCCGACTTTGGATATGAACTTATGAAGGTACCACCTGGAATAACTAAAAATTGTTGTGAAAGTAATTTAAAAAATTGTGTTGTTAAGAAATTGGGCTTTAAGAAATTTTCCGTCCTTGGATGGTGTGGTGGAGGAGTGAACGCTATATTCATTTCAGTCAAATACCCAGAATCTGTCCAGAAATTAATTGTTTGTGGGACAAGGTCACACTTTACGGAGAAGGATATTACGTTTTACAGAGGTCTGGCGCATTTAACCATACAATTAATTATTACAATATTTTAATTGTTTTCATTACACAGTCATGGCTGACCCATTGAACTGGTCAGCAGAAGTGAAGTCCGGTCTTATGGGTGGATACGATGAGGAATACTTTCTGAAATGTTGGAAAGGCCTGAATGATTTGTATTTTAAATTGTACGATGATGAGGGTGGGAATTTGTGTAATGATGAGTTGGGTCAAATCAAATGTCCAACATTGATTATTCATGGAGATAAGGACCCAGTCTGTCCAGTCAATCATGCTCATTATCTTCATCAAAACATTCCAAATTCAAAGTAAGTTATTTTTATGCAAACATAATGTGGTCTTCAAATTATTCACAATTTATTTGTAAGATGTTGTTTTTGAGCATGTAATAGCAATTAATGTATGTATTTTTTTATACTTTTTATTTTCAGGTTAATCACAATGGCAGCCGGGAAACATAATCTGCATCTTCGGTACACAGAAGAATTTATTGGTTACGTTGAAGAGTTTGTACTTGGTACGGCAGTGTGAATCCAATTTTAATCACAATTGAATTGATCAGGATGATTGTTATGAACTACCCCGTACAATGTCATTAAAATAAAATACATGAGACCTTTGAGATTGTATTTCTCAATTATATATTGAAAAATTAATGAGATATTCTGTTCATTATAAACACATTTCCTCTCAAATGTGAACCTGAAAATAAAAATTCAAACATTTGCATCACTAATCATAAATTGGAAGAAACACTCTTCCCGAATTCCAAAATATTTGGGAAATGAAGCTCGTACTACATACGACATCTGATGCAAATTAAGTTTATTTAATTTTTACAAGAATGTTATTTAAAATATACTTTTATATTATTCGGATTTATGATATAAAATAATTTATGGTCGAATTAGGAATTTGCGAAATCAGCGATGAAATGACGTGATCTTAGAATTCGAAAGCATCCCAGTCTATTCCATGCACGCTTCTCCGCATTGCTCGGCGGCAGATTCTGGAGTACCCCAAGAACTGGCAACACAATCGTCGTAACAATCTGATTGCACGGATGTAGCCAACATTGTGACAATTGCAATGACGAATGCCCAGAACACCCAATTGTTCATGATGATAACTGTGAAAATAAATTCGCAATTTAGCAAGGTAAACGAGTATCGATACTAGTGCACCATCGATACCGAATGCTCCGTTCAGAAAATCCCTACGACGGAATTTCCGTTGGCAGACATGTATTTGAAATTAAAGCCCTCGATGGATTTGGAGCCAGGAGCTGAAAATTTCTGGTGGTCGAATATTAACCGAAAATTCGCTACATTTCTACTTTTCTATTCCCATTTTTGGTTTCACCCTAATTATGAGATTTGTATTTTTCAATTTTCGTGAATAAATAATTCTTACTTGGTTTTTTGGCGAGAATTTATTGTCCAGTTGATTTGAAAGTAATTGAAGAATTGAAAAATCGTCAATGTATGACTTGCCGACAGTCTAAACCTTTTATACAGTTTCACCAGGATTTTACTGATTGCGTCGTGGGCGAGCATGTAAGCTTGCATTTAAATTAATTGGTCGTGTTAATTAAGACCAATTGCTGATTTCTCGTTCTTTAAAAATGCGAAAATTAAAAAATGCAATTGTCAGGGTCGACCTCTAATGCAGTTGCAATACAATACACATTTAAAATTAGTATGAGCAGTTTAAATATTAACCAATGTCAATTGAAATTAATTAACGAGACTTAATTAATTTCCAGTCGAGGTCAGTCTTAAACGAATCAAACTACTTTTTAATTGAATGTGTACCTTACGGAAATATTAGGGCAACAGCTAATTGTTCACACCTAAAGGATTCCAAAGTATAAATAATAAATGATAAGTATAATAAAGAACCGAACGAATGCTCCGCCCTCCATAAAATAACTAAATTAGCCGCGGATTCAAATTCGGCTTGCGATAACCCTTGATGTT
>JAQFYE010004260.1:0-13690 GCA_034694305.1 Protaphorura glebata
GGTACTGTGCTTCCTTACCAATTGGTTTCAGAGGTATCGCTTCCATTCACATTTTAAAAGCATATAATTACTTTCTCATCATTATGAACATTATTTTCTATTGCTTCCAACTTTTCTTATTTCTGTTTTGACTATTTATATTTTGGCGGACGCTTTGCGCAATGTTGATTCGAAACCTTTCTATTGCTTCCAACTTTTTTTATTTATGTTTTGACTTTTTATATTTTGGCAGACGCTTTCCACAATGTTGATTCGAAACCCTTTGTATTTCTTTCCTTACGAAAATTAATTTGTATTACTGCTCCCTCAAATTTCTTTTCCTCCATCTGGTAAGATACTTTGCTTCCTTACCGATTGGTTTAGGAGGTATCGCTTCTATTCACACTTACAACACTACCATTCATTACTTTTCATTCCTAATTTTTTCCCCATAATTGCGTCAACTTTTTATTACTTCAAAACAATTGGACTCATGGACGCTTTGCACAATTTTGATTTGAAACCCTTTGTCCATTTTGTAGGTTGTATGTTATTTGTTTGTTGTTGCTTCTCCTGTGTTTTAAGCTTTGCTGTCTGCGATCTGTATTAGTCGTTCTGGAAACAAACATAGGTAGACCCCGTGCTTAGCCATGTACCGTTTTGCAGCGCTCTAACTTTTTTATGCATTCCCAGCCTATTACTTTAGAGCATAAACATCAGTGAGGAGCACTTTTAGGAGGTAATCTAATCTCTCGCATTAACACGCACGGACGGACCGACGGACAGACAGACAGACAGACGGACTGGGCATCCGCAGTAAGTCATTTACTCCGTATATTACGTCGCACGACTTAATAACGGTACCTGGTAGACTGCAGGCAAAGAAATACTGTCGTGTGATTCACACTTTTCGGAAACTTTGCATAATGACAGAAGTCGAGTAGTCCAACTTTTCCTCTTTCAAGAAATGTATTCAATCAATTTCTCTACTTGGACCAGATCACCAGTGATTACAGCTTTTTGTTATAACATAACTTTTCATTTTTCCTTTAATATTGATTAAATCTTTGGTTTTTCCAACTTCACTTTGACACTTTTTTTTAATTTGCCAACTTTGTTTTGGGGGGTCAAAACTCAAATTAAATTGGCAAAAAAATATTTTGCCAACTTCACTTTCCCATTCCAACATGGAATCTTTAGAATAAGCAAACGAGAGACCACCCTACAAGACGTCTGATAACAGCATCATTTCTCCCCTTTCTATGGGTACACTTCTCTAAAATAAATAAAAAAAGAAACGCTGATATTTGAAGTGGAAGGATTACCTCATCTGCACCACGGAAAGTCATGAAGCCTGTTGCGAAGAAGGAAATGCAGAAGATGAATGCCAGCACTCCTTCCAGTAGCTCTGCAAAAAAAGAAAAAACATCATGACAAATGTGTCTAAACAGTTATTTTTGATGAAAGAGGTGTATTACTATGTCTGTTGACATTTTTCTTGCTGAAATCCATTTTGTCGTATTGAGACAATTAGAATCTGGAAAATGAAGTGGAATTTCGTGTCTTTTCTATGTTAGTGAAAGGAGTCTATGACATCCTCTGTTGAATATTTCGTTGAGATTGTGTTGTCAGAAGGAAAATTATTGTGAGGTGAAATGAAATTGTGCCTGACGAGAAAATGTCAATTTAAATAGGAATTCTGACACAGAATGGAAACCATTTCAAAATGTAAGCCCTGCGAGATAAGGCAAATTTGGAATCTGCCTTCCCTGCCAGACTTTCACTTTCACAAGGTAGATTTTGTCTAAGTCTGACAAGGATGCCTCTATTCTTTTATATTTAAAAAACTATTCACAAAATATTTTGCCTGGAATAGGGTTTACATTCCATTTTGCCTAGAGAAGGTACCCTCATTAAGTCAAGGCAACATCTAATACAAATGGGGAACCGAGTAAAATAGATTGTATATCAAAATGTCAATAAAAATTGTGCGCTCACGTAACCCCAACTTTAACTTTAAAAGCAATACGTAGTATCCGCACTAAAACTTCCCTTGTCTGTTAATGATTACGAGGAGTTTGGAATTGAGTGGGTGGATTAGGGAATGAAACGAAGAAAGAAATGTGTCCTGAGTGGAATGAATGAATGAAGGGATTTGAGTCGGATTCGAATGAGAGACCCTACGGCCGACAAACAGACTGTGGTATGTAACATGTGGGTAGTTCCGTTTTACTAAAATTTGGCCAAGTCCCGGACTCACTCAAGTAAATTCCTGGAACTTAATCCTGCCCAAGGTTTACTTGGACAGGAAAGACTAACTAAATGAATAAACCTTGGGTTCTGTTGGTTCAATCTACGTGACTGTTGTGCGGTTAGAAATTTGCAGTGACACTTTTGATTCGGGACATCAAATATGTATCAACCACTCTCATTAATCCATCTAATCAGAAATCCCAGCAGAATATCAATTTTCGGCCGAATACGAAGATGTTCCAAATATAACAATACCGAATAATCTCTATTTGGTATATGCCGACTCCACCAATTTCTGCATTACGATATTTTTTCAGTAAAGCAGCTGTTGTCGCACAAAAATGTGCAACTACATTATTTTAACTAATATGGTCTGAAATTATTGTACGACGACAGATTGTCATATACTTACAAGGTTAACTAACATGGTTTCAAACTTGAATATTGGCATGAGGAAACAGAAATTCAAATCGATTAATGCCATGAGGACGAATATTTCCTTGATTTGCGGCGGCTCGACGTCACTTTGATTTAAACCGTGTGGTATTGTAATACGAGGACGCTTCTGCTGTAACTTCTAATGTGTGTCTGTGGCCCAGTCTCAAGTGCTGCTTACGCAAGTGCTAATGTTCATTCACCCCAAATGTCTCAAGACACCCGTACTATGCTCGAATGAAATAAAGTCAAACACACGATGCAAACACAAAATGACCAACCCAAACCAAATTAAATAAAGTACTTTCTAGCCGCAAGATTAACTAATGCCTCACAAATCTCAAAGACAATTATACAAGAACCCAACGCAAGTAATGATCCGTCAATTCTACTTAGGAATTTTGATTCTACCTCCTTCCAACACAATAGTCCTGACGCAACTCCCTCTGCACTTCCGCCTTCCGCTCAATGTCTATCTTTTTCTCTGCTCATACAACAAAAACATTCATGACACACATTACATAAGACGTAATTAACATTTATGCAGACTTCTTTCTTTCTTCTTTCATTCACCCTCCAAGATACACGATTCTCCTACAGTATATTGATTAAACGTGAAACTTACTGTTGGAGATGACGGTCACAGCAAGAGGGAGGGTCTGGACCATCTGCGTCACGGCAAAGAACTGTAGGAATACGAAACCGTATCAAAAACATATCTAGTACTTGTAGGAGCATCTAGCTTACTGAGGCCTCCAAGAAAACATGTCCAAACGCCCATGCCACGTAAACCCGGTAAGACGTGTAGTTAAGGTTTTTGGGTATTGCGACATGTGCACACTAGGAACGTGAAAAAAACCTCCTTGAAGGCATGGACATGCGGCAAAACCCATAAAGCTTTAACTGCAAAGCTTACCGGGTTTACGTGGCATGGGGGTTTGGACAAGTTCTTTTGGAGGTAAGAGTACAACACAACCGTTTGACACTGTCAGCACAGAAACCACTTTATACAAAAATTATAATACACCGCGAAGTAGCGAGAAAACTTTTGAAACATTTTAACCTTGGGTCTGTGGGATGTGGACGTAGCAACTCAAACCGGAGTTTGGATGCCAAATAGGATTCAGTTAACTATGTTATGTACTTAGCGCTAGATTCTTTTGAATTCTCTTGAGAAACGAAATCCTATGTACTTTCGGGGAATACAATAGACGTACAGGTTAAGCACCCTCTTTCGCATTCGACAGTGGGAAATTGCACAGAAGGAGCACTAATCGTAAGTCTTGCTCAGACTCAGAGATTTCCTCGGACGCATGGTAGATAAACAAAGCCGAAGGTTTAATCCTTCTTGTACACAAACTGAACCAACCAACCAAAGGACCCATTAATGAAGTACTAATCACTCCGCCGCCCACTACACAGCTGATAGCTACCCAGTCCAATTAATTACACTCCGGAACAACTCTTACTACTGCACTGCAAGGAACAATCTGTGGAATTCCCTAAAATTAGGCTAATCATGATTAAATTTGTAGGGCAGGCAAAAGTAAGACCCTTTTTTTAATGCAACTTGCTGGGAACTGCATCAGCTCTAATGGAGTGCACAAGGGATCAATGGATATGCGGGAGGGCGCACTATGTATACGTCATACGCATAATGAAGGAAATGTGATTCATATGCACACGTGGATTTCCGTGCGAGGAAAAAACACAATTACTCATCTTTTTGCTTCACTCTGAGGTAGAAGTCATCATGAGGTCCTAGTGTTTCCCACCATCTCTTACTAACATAAGATATGCATTTACATGCTAATATCCTGAGCTGTCCCTTGCAGATAATATGAAAACAGTCTGCGTTCATTGTTCATTCAACCACTCACAAAGTCTCTGACTCCCGAACTGGGAATGAGATGGGATGAGAGTCAAGTCAGTCGTCATCCTTAATCCCCCACATTTCCCTTTCTGACTTTTTATTTGAAGTGATAACTTTAGGAAGTCGGATCGCTTCACTGCACACCACTTTTTTTTCACCTCCGCCAAGATATTCAAGGTTTTAAGGAGTTTGACATTACCCCAACCCAACCCAAGTGACTTTAGTCCCGTCAGGGTTTACAAAATCCTCCCCGTCCGTCTGTCACGCGTTTCTCTTTGTTTCCACAACTTTCACACCAAAACCTCCGTTTTTCTCTAATAGAAAAATAGAACGCAGTCGGCAGCACCTCAGTACCCTATATTGCTCAATCCACTCAAGTCACACTATTGTCTTCTGTTCATCGTTATTACATGGTCGTTGAGTTGGAAAGTGAATGGCTTGCTTCTCACGTGCAGTATTTGAAAATAAACGCCGTCATTTCAATCAACTGAAGTCCACATGAACGCCTTGGATTTCAAAGATCTGCAGCTAGTCGAGCGCTGCTTTGTTTAGATTTGCAGAAACCGCCAGGTTTTTAACACCAGGCGGACCTTGCTTACTCGCATATTCCGCATCTTTTAACATTAGTCTGTCAGATTTTTTTGACATCGGGCGATCAGATTTCCCATTCCTCAACAGTAGGAGGTCAGATTTATCGTACTCCCCATCCCTTAACATTGGGCTGTCAGACTTTTCGTAGTCCCCATCCCTTAACATTGGGCTGTCAGACTTTTTGTAGTCCCCATATCTTAGCTTTGTGACGTTGTATATAGTGTGTAGGGGGAGTGGTAGAATGTAGGGTGAATTGGGTGGACTCGTAAAGTCTGAGTTGAGGATGAGTTAGGAAGTGAGAGTCGAGCCAAAGTCAGAGAGGCAGAGCTCCAGTACAGCAGCGCCAGTATTTAGAGTCCGATAAAATAAACAAAAGTAGATCAGTACTTTAGAGTGGACGCTTTGATATCAAGTAATCTAACACCGGGGAATTTTGAACACTATTGTTTAATGTTTTAAGAAATCGGGACTCCGTGGTACTGTTTTGTGACCGAAGTTTACGTTTATAGGTATTGCGTCATTCATTCAGGGAGTTAGCGTCCTAGTCGCTTCAGAGTCCGTGGTAGTAGTAGAAGTTCCTGACAGTGGGACAATTGTCATTTAGGCCATCAATGACTACCAGGCTGAGTTACACAAGCCACGGCATTGGGCGGTCAGGTTTCCCATCTCTGAACATTAGGTCAGATTTGTCATAGTCCTCATCCCTTAACACTGGGCTTTCAGACTTTTCGTAGTCCCCATATCTAAAAATTGGGCGGTCAGTTTTCCCATCTCTCAACATTAGGAGGTCAGATTGTTTGGTAGTACCCATCCCTTGGCATCAGGCGGACAAATTTTCTCATCTCTTGAAATAAGGCGGTCAGATTTTAAGTTGTCCGCATCTCTCAACGTTAGGCGGTCAAATTTTTTGTAGTCCCTACCTCTTAACATTAGGCTGACGGATTTTTTACATACCATGTCAGCCTCACTCTAGACCCTCTAAACCACTCCCTTAATACATTTTCCACAGGCTGTCACCCAGTCGCGACTGTTTATTAATGTTATAGGTTTCAGTAGTTTTGATATGTATGAACATTGTTGCGATTGACTTAACTCAAGACGTAATGAACCCATCTTACGTGAAATAAATAAATTTATATCAATAATACTGCATTTCTTGAAGGCGTTGAACCAAATTTACCTACAAAATCATTTCTGGATTGATACCCCTTCATTCTAAGTCACAATTAGGATGAGACAAATACCCCTATAAGTGTGTGACCTTCGAGATTTCTCGAAAGCTTGGAATATTTGCAATGTAGCCGTTGCTTCAAACGACTGTGGATAGACAATCATTTAATAACATAAAGGGAATGTAAGGAAGTAATCAGAGACATGGGCCACAAGGGAGGACATTGACGTGACGTCCGTGAGCTCTAAATGGACTCATGTCCTGTTATGAGAGTGAAGGTGTATTAAGCACACGTTCCCCACCATTCATTTGTCAAATAACTCGAGCCAAATATTTTTACGAAGCACTGAATTTCCAGCCAAGCTCAAAATAAGACGACTCGTCGTCGTGCGGAGTTTTGAATCGATCCATGCATCTCCTCTAACTCCACATATTCCAGAAATGAAGACAATCTTCAATTTTGGAAACCTTAGAAACGAAATATGTTTCTTCGCCAACTCTTTAACCTAAATTTTTTCCCCATTCCACATGAACTGTTTCAGTTCTTATTATTCTGACGTGAATAATTTTCATCCAAAAAACCCATTTTTCTTTCCTCCCTGGCGAGTTATGAAGATGCAAATTAAACACTATAGGTTCCAGTATCATACATTTGTGTAAATCTACAGTCAAGGTCCCTCAGAGAAAACTTTTCTATTAAAAGCATGTACAAAATTGGTTGGTGGAGCCTTGTCACTCAATAAAATATAATAACTGATAGAAATCTACATACACTATTGAATATCGGACACCCAAAACAGCGTATTTGTTTTCCTCCCACGTCGTAGTGCATTTTCCCAGGTTTTTATAATTTTAAGGTTTACTTATACATATCGGTGGTAAAATGTTTCGTGGAACCTTGTCTATAAGACTTGACTAGGATTTTCTCAATCTAGTAAAAACCTATATTTGAGTGGAATCTCGATAGATACTTATTTCAGGATAAGCAACTATTTCCATCCCATCCAATCAAAGATATTATAAATAATATCATATTTCATTTAGTCTAATTTTTTAGAGTTAACTGTTTCCAACAATATGGTCGTCGCAAATATTATACAATAATTCAAAGTGCTGATATTTATAATTTCTATCTAAGTCGAACTTACAATGTGTAGACTAGCCAAGAAAAATACGGCAGCCCGGATTGAACAACACATTGTGACTGATCACTCAGTCAGGGCATTGTCGATTCCACGTGTCACGTCACTTGTTCTTTTGCTGATTGGTCCTTTAATTCTGAGTCAACAATGCACGTTATTCACTAATTCGTTGAGAGGAGGCACTTTTTGCGCGCCTGTTCATTTTGATTGATATTTTTTCAACACACGCTGCACTAGAGTCTCCTGCACATTGGGACAGGAGCTGGAGACGAACATAGCTCTGGAGCAGTTGAAAGTGAAATGAGATGAAATTCTATAGAGATTTCTATAGAGATCTCCAGAGCTACAGAGCTCCACTCCAACCAGATTCGACTCCCTGGATCTTTTCCTGGACAACTCCACTCCAGAACAGAGCAGCCTGTCTGCTTTCTCCAACCCACACCATTACAGCCAAAAACCTATACCAAAACGTCTGTTACAAGGTACCACACATGTATACTTACAATTTTTAGGATTGTTCCTAAAGTGAGATTTACATTTTCTATAGAGGTATCGTGTGAAAACTTTCTGTCAGCTTCTTTGGAAACCGCGTCCCTTTTTCATTTGCAAGGAGTTAGGACATTGCGTGCTTGCGTAGTAGGAGATTTGAGAAATTAGAACGGCTGCAGTTGTAGGGGAAAGAGAGCTAATAGTTTTGGTGGGACCCTGTCAATTCAGATTAGAGCAGAATCCATGGAGAAACTTTCTCCGGAATGGAGTTGGAGACACCGAATTTTATTCAACTTTTAGACTACGAGACATCTTTCAATCCAGACATCCATCCATCCATCGCACTTTCCAGAATTTCTAAACAGCTGGATTTATGAAATATTTGAAATGGAAGGAAATATAGGAGTCGTAGTTAAAAAATTCTAAAAAATAACTAGAGCCTGGGTGGTTGGAAGTACCCAAGAGATACACAGAGATAGAGGAAGACTGGGTTAACCTTGTTAAAGATGACCTGAGAATGACTGAAGAGGTAATTCCTCAGAGCGATTGGATCTCCAGGGAGGAATCGAAGAAGATTCATCACAATTAGAACTTAGGAATCGTGCAGGATGAACATCAGAAAATAATTGTCGAAAGGATCTGCCAGGAACCTTACAAGAATTATTTACCAAGCTCTACAACGATCAGTTCGCCCCATGGTTCATGAACTCAATTAACGTCTCTCCGGGGTAGCAGGTAACGGGATCAGACGTATTCCAAGAAACCCTAAATTTACATAAATGCATCATGTAAATGCAAATCAAGTAGAGAAAGCTTCTTGAAATAAATGCCAATTGTGAATATGGTGTTCCACAAAAAATGATACGTACATCTCTAGAGTTCCGGAGCGGTTTATGTTCCACCCTGTGAGTTAAATGACAATGGCATTGGCAATGCGGAAATAACGTACAGAAAGTGAATGAAGAATGCGAACTTTGAATGGAATCAGAATGGGAATGCGGATTTAAGGGTCTGCGGATTTTTCAAAGAGAAAGTTTTACTTTCACCACAGTCTAAACTGTCCCCGTTTCTCGGTTCGAGTTTTTGTTCCCGCAGTCGGGAGTCCGTATCAGAATTTTGGATTTCGAATGGAGAAAAGAGAGTTGGGTGCTTCGGTTGATCTCTATATGGTTCGGGTTTGGTTTAACATAGATTCAGATCTCAATTCCCAACTACAATACTTTTACAACCCACGAATTAATGAATTCGCTCACTCGCAAAATGTAGACATTTTTCGGTCCTTCATTTGAACTATAGGTCTCCCTTATATACCGGAGACGTCGTGAAGGTATTGTGAGGTTTGCATAGTTCTAGGGCTTGGACCATGCTTACCACGAACACGATCCGTACTAGTTGTAGTGGAAGCGGAGGTAAACTTTTCTAAACGGTTGTTCAATTATTTAAATGCTTCGTACACGAAGAAACCACAAAACACGGGCTTATGGTGGTTCATTTCACCAGATGTGCACACAGCACGGAACTCAACAAGAAAGAGCAACCAAGACGAGAGAAACTTTACTTTGGTTTTTGGTTTCTGGTGCTGAAATTCCCTTGGAGTGTTCATTTGATTTATGGTCAACGGAACGGGTGAGCTCTTCTATTCTATGCGATCTGTGCATGTGTTTTTATAGATAGGATTTTGTATCACTTATACAGGCTGTCACATGTATGTCCCACTTTACACCATGGACAAAAAACGTATGCAAAATTTCATCTTTGAAAATTTTACAGTCTGATAACTGTTTGTTTAAATTTTGAAGTAATTCCTTTTAATCTTGCTGTATAATTTTATTCATAATGTTTTCCACAAGGCAGGGTACCTGGAGACAGTGAGGAAAATCACCCGGGAATTTATTGGAGATCCGGTTTTTATTCGAAGCCTTACAGTATTCTGAAACGAATAGAATCACTCAGGTACAAATTGACCAGAGGATTCTGTTATCTACATCATTGATCGTAGATCTAACTGTCCCATTTTCTCAGGAGAGTAGCCCTAGAATAAAATATCTCATCATTACACGCCCACTTGGCTTTTAGGCTTTGTTAGCTTTCTCCGCAAAAAGAAAATATTCAGCCAAAGGAAGTGAAAGTGAGAGTGAAAGTTTTCCACATGCCTTCTCTTTACTGTGATTCACCGTGACTCACTTAACAGATGCAAGTAGCCCACGGCGGTTGCTCATATATGTAGTATTTTCTCTAAGTGTTTTCGTACTGGTGTACCTTGTCTAGAACAAATTCGAGGTAAGTTTAGAAGTCCAAGGCGAGATGTGAGAAGAGGGTGATAGATATCCAGAGAATCTCTTGGAAGCAATAATTTCTAAGGTTGAAGCGTCAAGAATTCCTAGAATTCCCAGGTTCCGAAAACCGTAAGATGGAATGAAGAATTGCGTAATAATTCCGTAGCCTTAACCTTAACTCTGGAAGTATCAAATAAACAATAATGAAACGTCGGGTTCACCTTCCGACACCTTCCGACACTTCCACGGCCATGGTCAAAAGAGGAAATATGTTTAAAGGACGTCCCAGCAGACAGAGTGAAGGCGAACTTTCTCTTTCAAAATTTCTTTTCACAAGTCAGCATTCCTCCATTCTCATATGCAATATTGAAATATTCATGCCTCGCTCAAACGCTATACATTTCCGCGTGTATTCTTTTTCCATGTCGGCATTTACATTGTTTTTAAGAAGTGCTCCTTTGTGGTTTCACCTTAAATAAATACAGCAAAACTTACGGAACGTTAAAGACATAACAGACGACATGACTACTACATTTGTATTCTCACGGGGTCGTTCATCATAAATGAACACCTTAAATATTTTCCATGAGTAAAAAGGACAAGTTATAGAATATGTGAGAAAGATAAGAAAAGATGTAGAAGAAGCTAGTATATTGGAATCGCTTAGTACTGTCTAACTTTTACTGTTACCTTCTTCGGAAGGGCAGACAGCAGGGGAAACACTTTGTAGCGGCTTGGCCCGAATACCATATGCTCTGAATGCCGGGAGACATTTGCTCCAAGAATTCTTTAGCAAGTTGGTTGAGGGAGCAAGGAGTGCGGAGATTTGAACATGGGGAATATACGTATTACATACAGAGGGTGGTCCAAAACATTTTCCCGCTCTCCCCCCAAGTTGTTGCTTTACAAAAATTTATGTAGATATTTGGCCGACCGGGAATTGAACCGGGGACTTGATGGTAAAAGCCGTGACACTTACTACATTGAGTGTTCAGACTTCAGAGTACCTGTAACTCATATGTAACTTTTAATGTCAATTCCTTAATTAAATTTCATGCGTTTTACCGCCACCTACCATTCATTGGTGTACTAAAATATTAGGCCATGCCGACTTGTCCCATAGGGCAAAAATTCAAATATAACCTTCAAGAATCTCCCAGACTTTGACAGTGAAACAGGACGGACACAAACCGCTCCATTGATCAGTAACTCTTTTCTTCTAACTGTTGTATCATTAGTCACTGTATAATTGCCGGTTGTAATTTTTTTAAATAAACAAGTAATAGCACACATTTAACCAGGAGTTCATCTACTACTTATTTAACTCGGCAATTAGGGAAGTTGACTACACAGAATTCATTCAGTCTATTCAATCATTCAGCCTAACACGAAATCCAGTCACAAAAATAGCGTGCTCAACATTGAGCGTTGCCGCCTTCCCGAGAATATTATGTTCCACTCCGTACGCAGCTAGAGAAAATTGCGGAAGAAGCTGGCCGCTAATGTGGCTAGGCTGTACTTTTGATAAGACAGGAACATCGGAAATCCGGGGGAGACGACGATCGCAGTGTACTACCCGGTGGGTACATGTATATGTATGTTTGTATTTTATGTGTGAGAAGGATGTTACCACTGTCAAGGTTTGTATTTGAAAATCTTAACTCACCGAGCAAACATTCCAAGCTTCAACAAAGAAACCACAAACACATCGTTGATTTGGCACACCGCGCTAAGTAAATTGAAGTTTCGTCCCTGGACATTTACCGGAACGACTGTATATTTAGTCCACATTATAATGGTGATTACCGTATGCCAACAATGGAAAAGCAATGAAAGTGTTGCCTTGAATGTTCAAAACAATTAATTGTTTGGAGAGTATTATTCAACCTCATTGTAGAGATGCTGTCATTTTTCAGAACCGAAAATAATAGAATGATCAATGAGACTTAACCGTCTTGACGGATGATTCCGTTCCCTTGTGAAACTCATTTTTTATTCTTCGGTTTAGCAGCCTTCGCTTCGTCTACACACTGCCGACACCTTGTCCCAACCTATCCTTTCTTGTCACTGCAACGTGCGAGTGCAGAACAGAGACGACAAATTTATTCACCTTTCCTGCCGTGCCTTGCCACATTATTCAAGTTTTCTTGCAAGACTTACCAAAATTTAATTTCGAATACAAACAGTTAAACACACTACAATATGTCTGGATCATAGTCGTGACGTACATCACACCGAAGTGAGTATCTTCTATATAGGACACTTTGCGCCCCCATGCTTGCATTTATATTAAAATCAGTAAGCATTGTAAATGCATGATGACATCATTTACCGTGTCAACTGTTTAGTCGTATTTGTACCACACACACACATATTGTAATTCCCACCAGATATCAGGATTCATTAGTGAAGTATGAGTTGCAAAGTCTATTCAGAGTGTCCTTCTCGAGGAGATAGACATCTCTTAAATTCTTTCTTGTTTACCTTGACACGTAAGTTTACGTTGATGAATGGCAGACTTTAAACTTCATGGTGTTAGAGTGACTAGGTGTTAAACCCGGACAAGATCGATCCCCGGATCTGCGAAGACCTCCTTCACTCCATTATAGTATAAGGAGAAAAATAGTGGACCCAGGTTTGAACCATGAGGATCCCTCATATTGGTATAAAGGAAGGAAGACTTCTCCTTATCATCTTGAAAACTAACTTTCCTGCCGATGTAATAGTTACAGATTAAGCGTAGAAGTTTACTGACAATTTGGAAATTGTCTGTCATTAAAAAGAGAAGCTTCATTGGGTCAACTTGATTAAAGCCAGTATATGATCCACGAATGCGGCGCCAACCTTGCTATTGACGTTAACTAATTTCTTTAATTAATTTCATAAAAGACAAAAAACATTGAGCGAGGCAGGTTTATGGGATACTATTGAAATTAATGAAAATAAGAGCGAAACATCTCCCAAGGTCTTTTCCGTTCATTCTATCTCAAACACTGTGTATTCCAACTGTTAATCATGGACTAAAAGCTCGTTAATGGGATTAAAGAACTCAGTTCCCAGTAATACAAATATTCTATTACTTTTGGACCATTGTAAAATCTATAATGTGTAGTGTAACATGATAATTCGAATTCGTATTTTCTAAGGTATATACAGTTCCGCATAAACGTGACACCCCTCCCACAGTAAAACTGAAGTGCTCAAACTCAATAGCGGATTGGTAACAGACAATGGTGAAGTATATTAATTTTCTGTTTTACAATGGAAAGTGTCCCAGCAGCAGGTCAATATAATGTCGTACAAAAGAACTGAGGATAAGAACGGTAATTTCTCTCTAATAAGTAATGTGTTTTGACGTGTGTAGAACCCACCATAGCCACCCGTGCAGAAAAATAAAATAAACCCCCCCCCAAAAAAAAAACGTCATCCGCACTCATCAACACGCATCAACACACATCACATACAAAAGATCTCATCCAAT
>JAQFYE010004261.1:0-13688 GCA_034694305.1 Protaphorura glebata
AATTCACGCAATATTTTCGAAAAATGATCCAAGCCTGATGTTTTGACAATTTTCAAAGTACACAGATCACATATCTACTCAATTAAGGATTCGTAATCCGTAATTGTGTCTGAGAATATTACATGACGTACAAATTCCATTTTAACCGGAAGTATAATACTATAGGGAAATATTGCAGTTGGCAGGTATAGTACCAGTTTTGTGTCAAAATGACATCTAACAGGTTCCACCTTCAGAATTGCACCTATAGAAGAAAATGTCTGTGCGTATTAGCAGCACCGTATTTATGTCGACTTCAGAATTACTTTATTTAATCCCAGCATCAAATGGACAGGTTTCGATTCTGTCACTCACGTCTCATTAGTAAAATAAGAACAATGTTTGGTTTCACTCCCACAGTTCTGAAATCCAATGGTTCGGGTCAAATCGACTCGGGTCGGGCTTCATTCCCTTGGATTTTTCAAATGCGAGGTGGCTATATAATATCAACACATTACACATACCTTCGTGCAGAATAATTGAAAGAATCCTAAAATAATTTGGTGAGTGAATGTCTTCGAAAAATAATTATAAGCAATCTTATCAGATCTGAAGACATCGATTTGAAAAATATTTATATCAAAATATAACGAGTTGGATGTTGGATTAAATTCGTTGAGCATTCAGAATCAGATGTTTCCGCAGATTCTTGAACGTTTGTAGTAAACATCCGGTTAGTAACGTTGAAATTTGTATCATTTTTTACCGATTTTCCTCGGGTATGTAATGATTAAAGCAATCGATATTTTTGCTCCATGCTCGGTTGAACATTTATCGCTCTAGTTCCACTTGAATCTGTTATTCCAAAACCATATACATTGAGGTATTTACGGAATGAACCTTAGAAGCCCTGTACTCCATGGAATAATGGGAATAATGTACATGTCATGTGTTTCAATTTTTTCCCATACATGTTAAACTACTGAAGCAAAGCAAACATATGTGATTCAAAATAAACATGCTAATAATTATATGGCTGAAATTCATCACGATTTCAAATTCAGTTTTAAATATTTATTTCCGGACCTAGAAACCGATAATATTGTGTAGAATATTTTCATTATGTTGGATCGTAGGACAGATTTTTCCAAACTATAGGAGATGGTAGATTTCTGAGAGCAATGATTATTTCGGTTTTCTTTCTAAAATTCTGATTAAATAATATAAGACGTCGATAAATTGGAAAATCTACCCATAAGGAAACAGATAGAGAAAAAAGTATTTAACGATAAATTGCATTTGAGTTGAGTCTTTCAACCCAAAGATCAGAGAACCAAAATATATTATACATGTATACCTTATTTCTTCATTAGTTCATTCTTCAACTTTAGTTACAGCGGGGGTGTATTTATAAAACCCGATCCAAACGAAACTTTCGACTACTTTCTTTTGTTTCGGACTCGACATTTGACACATCGCCTTCCAAACAAAACAAATAATATTTGATGAATAATCAAATTTTTTGTAACATGTCTCCCAGACGTGTCGTTTGAAAATATGAAGTTGTCCGCCCAGTAGTAATCAGGTAGTCCGACATGCACATTGTTGTCCCAAACTAACTCAATTCGACAATTCTGTAATTTTAAAAATGTGCCCTGCTTTACAAAATCTAAGATTCGCCTCACATAAAAATATATTGCTTTCATTAATATTTTGCATCGCTCATTGCAGTCGCAACGATGTTTCATGCTTTTGTCTATTAGACAGCCTATTTTCAACAGATTCGCTGTCCCAAGTAGAACTGATTGTATCTGTCAGAGACAGAAATAGCATTTGTGGTTAGTTCACCAAGATTAACGAATTGTGAATTATTGAGTCAAAATTTTAAATTCTGATACATTTCTGCAGCATCTCAAGATTCTCTTCGACACAAGTTGTTCCTAAACACAAACATCAAGGAAATGTCCCTGACAAGAAACGCCAGTGCGTCAGCGGTGGTCCATTCTGCCATATCAAAGAACGCACCAATCTTTATAGTTTTTATTTGGTTTAATGATTCTGAGGTTATGGACGCGGTATCGCAAGTAAGTTTATATATTTTTATTATTGCGATTTTAAAATGCAGTCACTCCGAGACTGTTAAAGGAAACATGTTGGATTGACCTAAGCCCGTACCGTGAAATGTGCTTAACTATCTAGTAATATCGGTTATAATCCAGCTGTCGAGCATTCTGACTGGCCTTCTCTAATCGGAATCCTTTTCCCTTCGCGCTGGTGGTCTCATTACAAACTTAATGAAACCATCCGGACAAAATTTTTGGATTTCACCGTAACGTGACGATTGTATCGAAATATCGGTATTCCGACATTTTTAAAATATCTATCAAGAATTGATGAAACCGACACAGATTTAAAAGCATCAGAATTCTCTTCTTTCGTTGCTCATTGCCTCAGTACGGCGGATTACATAAGATCAAACTCCTACTGTAAAAATATAAAAAATATCGACACACTCTAGAGAATACTGGGAGAATAATGCTCGAGAAATGTACTTCTGAATAGTTTCTACTTTAATTGTTCTAGATTGTCGATTTTCAACAAAACAATAGAAGAGGAAGACTTCGGGATCCAACTTTTCTACTAGTCAATCCAATTATGTTCCACCGGAAAGACATTATTGGAATTGAAAAAAATCCGAATCTGTCGCCATTTCTTGACAAACTTTCTCTCCGCAGCTCAGTTTACATTTTGCACTCTTTCAATTATTTGAAAGAAATTGCATCGGTATCACAAGGACACGAATGTTTCGTCCTTATTCAAGAAATGTACTCAATTCGAGACCAGTCAGTAAAATTTGAAATAGAAGTATCTCCAGAATTTAATTATTTCAGCCACTTTATGTTCACTACACGTCGTCGTTCTGATTTTCGGAAAGCAACAGTTGTTGGAATTGCAATGGTAAAACGGATAGCATTTTCAGTAGTTGTCCTACTTAAAATCCTAAATTTAATATTATTAATTAAATGTTTAGGATGAAACCAATTATCCTTTCTCGGCAAAATTCAAACCAAATTCAACCGAATTACTCAGTGGATTTGATGTGGAAGTGTTTCACTATTTCAGAGATGCGTTGAATTTTTCGTAAGACAAATATAAAATATTATAGTATTATTCATCATAAATCTTTGCCACCTACCGCGGTAGTGGTATCCGAAGTCCGAATCCGCCAAATTTTGTGTCCAATAAAGAAAAAATTGAGACGTGACAAGTCTGCATAATCGACAGATATCTCAACTTGCATCAATATTTCAGAAATTGATTTTTAAAACCAGTCAATTAGTTGAAATCTATCTTAATGAATTGGAACTCAACCCATAACGGCCCTTTCTAATATAAAATATTAAAATTGAATATTGAATATTAAATCATCAATGTTAAAATTGACAGGAACCCCAAACTTTTATAACATATAATAAGATTTTTTTTGGAAATTATTTCTCGGAAAAGTTTATTTTATTTTTTACAAAGAAATATGGTTTGGATTAATTTGTCACAAAAATTGTAGGACAAATACTTATAACCAGTCGGCAGTCTGTCATAAAATAGTAGTGCACACAGTTCATAACTCCTATTGGTGGGGTGGGTTTAATCCCTGAGAAAGGTGGTTGCTTGAAATAAGTCTTTCTCCAGAGGAGTTTCTACTTGGAGGGGTACCTTCCTTAGGTTACATGGAAGCCCAATCGGTTCCCTACAAAATATTCTTCATAATCCTTGACAATTATGTACTTGCCGGCGAATGTCAATTAATGTGTACATCTTCTAAGGGCAAATTAGTCAAAATCACCCCAATCGCTTCCTAAACTTTAAATTATGATTTTCACCAAATAGAGACCAAGTGATCAAGGCGATTGGATACATTCGTCCCGGACCCAATGAAACCTTGACTGGCTATGCAATTCAGTTGAATAATGGGGATGGCGACATTGCAATTCCCTCAGGAGAATTTCTAACGTTTCGGCTCAAGGGACCAGATGGAATCACATATATTCATCCTGTTTTTCATGCACCGTATAATCACAGAATTCTTTTCTGATCTAATTAAATAATTATATATTCATCTTTATCTATCGCTAATAATTTATAATCATATTTGAAGTGTGACCGCATTCTTCAAACAACCACCACCGAGTTCGATCCGTAATGTGTTCACTCAAGTGTTCACTGCGGAGGTTTGGCTTTGTTTTGTTACAATTTGGCTCGTAATCGTCAGCATTTTGAGGCTATCCGTGCGAGTCCGACAGGGAAGGATTATATCGAACGACACAGATGATCGAATCGCAAAGGATTCGATAATATGGGCAATCGGTGCAATATGCCAGCAAGGTAATTTTAGAAATGTTAGCATTCACAAATTCGGTAGCCATTGTCTACACTCTACGCTCTATCTTTTAGGGAGACATAATTTGGGTCATTCCAATGAATCGTTTTTTTCCGTAGTCTAAATGATGGACTGGGTACGTTCTACTTATTGTCTGAAAAAAAAATATTGCCTTGCGAATATCAATTTTCGAAGAAAGGAAACATTTTTCAGTAAAATTTAATTGTGAAATTTTTGAAGCTTTGATTCTACTGTAAAGGCAAATTTCGACTGTTCTGCTACACCCAAAAAAAATCTAGTTACCGTTGAGTATACGGGTTCCGGTGTATTTTGTTCTTCTAATCGTAAGTTACGAAAAAGTTAGATTTAACAATAAATATTTTATTTTATCAAAGGATGGCACATGAGTCCAAGTTCACCGTCTGTAAAGATTACGTTTGTTTGTGGAATTTTCACGGGGCTGATATCTTATGTCGCTTATTCTGCCTCATTGGTTTCAATGTTGTCAATCCAAGTTGTTCCAATCCGTGAATTCATTGACCTCCTCAGGGAAAACTTCTACGTCGCCAGTGACCAACGAATCCCAACAGCCATTGACTTTGTTAAGGTTAGTGTCAAAA
The DNA here is from genome assembly GCA_034694305.1 of Protaphorura glebata. NCBI lineage: Eukaryota > Metazoa > Arthropoda > Collembola > Poduromorpha > Onychiuridae > Protaphorura > Protaphorura glebata. The sequence goes on from JAQFYE010004261.1 coordinate 4,978, forward strand.
TACAAAAAAAACGTTATTTTAGATAATGTGTAGACGACAAGATGGTTCACAATCTTTTGCCCAACTATCGAGATGTGCATTCTGCAGAGAATTTTACTTTGGGCTCCGGGGCTCACGCGATTAATACCTGTGCAATGCTTAAGAATTTACAAGAAAAACTAAGTCCGTCTTGAGACACACCTGATTTCGTGGGCTAATATCTAGAATTTCCACACCGTGACGTCATCGATATATGGTATCGATGACTATGTAAATCATTAAATTCTCTACAAAACCATGATAACGCTTTCTTTAAACCTCTAACTTGGGTTGTAACGGGTTCGGTAACCCCTTGTGGACTATCTTGTGGTAACTAATGATTTAAATGAAAATAGGACCTGGAAGAGACAAATAAGATTCCAAAACTGGGAGAAAATGTTAGATTTGTGGATGTTTCTGACAGTTTTCAAACACTATTGAAGACTCGCTTTGCACTCGTCACTATCCCAGATTCATTTTACCCTGTCATTCGTCAAAATCACACGGATCAATTTATTTGTAGTGCTGTGTCCACTAAAGTAGTAAATTCTCAACTAGCCAAAAGCAGTTGCCTTGTAAAAAGAGGCTCACCGTTACGGGAATTCTTTAATTACAAGTAAGTTCGGTCAATCTCTATTTTCTACCTGATTCAGCTCCTGCCCTTGATCTCGTGGATCATGTCTCATTGCCAATAGAAAACCAACATATTTAAAATATTATATGATAATGATTTTGGGTCATTTTCAGCAAAAGTGAATATAATTTTCTTGTAAAAAGTGATAGTGGAGTATATAGCAAATTACACTTTTCGTGAACGTTAATAGATAAACTCTTGAAAATATTTTAGCTTTGTAGATCTAAAGAAAAGGATATGAGAATATCATGGAGGTAGTATAGAACATCACCTCTATGGAGAATATGGATTGAGAAATATAACGAGTAACCGCAGCTTTTATTTTTACCATTTTCGTTGACAACTAAATTATATATTATATCATTTTTTTAAAGACTTTTGGTGATGCAAGAGCGAGGAGTTAAGGCCAGAATGATGCAACACTACGTGATGGGTACGTCAATTCAGTGTTTGGAAACTGGGACATCTCAACTGAGTTTTGAGCTGGCTGACATTTTCACACCTTTTCTCATCCTAATAATTGGTATTTTGTTAAGTTTTTTAATCGCTCTCTTTGAACGATTTCCTCTCTTTAGACGAGAATTGACAAGGTTTCAAAGAAGAAAACAAAGTTGGGGGAAAATAATTATTTAGTGTTCACATTATAAAATTCTGGAAAAGTCGGATCACCTATTTTTTTCATCACCAAGAGAGTGTTTTGATTGTTCCGAGCAAGTTTCATTGTAATTATTTATTGGAATTTGAATTGAATTATGATACAAATTTCAAATATTCCACAATCATAAATAACACTTTCGGTCTAAGTCGTTCTGAATTTATTTACAGTGACACACTTACACTATGTATTATCGTTATTAAATTAATTACAGTATTTAAATTATAGATTTCTAAAAATTATTTGCGAATACATTCCGTACGCAAAAATGCTTCGCTTTTTGTCCTGCCGAAAGTTTCCTCAATTCAAAGATTTTTAGAATTGGACCCATTGCACAAACTTAATGTGACAACTGTTTTGGATGCGTTTTATTTTAGAACGAAGAAGAAATAGTTATAATTTAATTTTTTATGTGTATATTATCACATTACATGTATTTATATTTATAAGCCATATTCTTGCACACCACGACTAGTTATCAAGATTAAAGAAGAATATGGCACTGACTACTAGATCCTGGATAAAACTCCCCAGAAAATGTATGTGTCACTCTTTCTCGGGGATGTGGTACGTTACCCGTTTCCGTCAATTCAACACAGAAACATATTTAGTTGTTTTAATATTGTGAAACTAATTTAGTAGTAATAATAATAGTTGTGAATTTTGACCGGGGTTTACTTAACATTTGATTCCCGAAATCATAGTTTAAATGTGAATTGTCTTTATTCCGGTAGGTTATGAAGGGATTTAAATACATTAATTTGTAACTTGTACATTCTATTTTGACCATATTCATATTTTAAATGTTTTATCATGTGCTTTCATAATTTGTAGTAGTTACATTCAAGTGATACAAATTGCAAAACATGCAAATTTAGAACAACACCACTTGACCAAGGGCTATACCAGTTTCTATTCCTGAAATGTAACTTGTGAGATTTTTGACTTCTGGACTTGTCCAAAGAATTTCGTTTGCAAACTAATTTTTCATGATAATAAAATTAAGTATGCGTAATTAATTTTGCACATTACATCGGCACATACGGGTTAATAAAAATTCCAGAGTCGAGTTCGATTGGCAGAACCACTACCGGGGGTGAAGTCTCTGGCGGATGTGTGTAAATCAGCCATTTCCGATTCACGATGTCAAATATTCCTGTGAAAAAGAAAGAATCCCCGTAAAAATTAGAACCCCTAAACCGATTCACGCTAGACAAGGTGGCACAAGCAAGTGTTCATATTTTAAGAATTAGTCACTCAATAACATCAACTAAATGCAACCAACTTTAGAACATTTATAAGCCAAATAATCATTGCAAGAAAAAGAATTTTGTAGTTGGTAGTTAAAGTAATTTTCACGTTAGGTTATCGATTTACAATAGTGCATGGGCGACACAGTATTTCTCAAACTATTCCAATTACCAAGTGCGACCGTAGCTGCAGCTCCCAGGCGTCCCAAATCCGTGTCTCTGTCAAGCCTAAATATTGGAAATTCTTCATTGCTGTTGTCACTTAAAATCTTCTTCACGTGTTTCATATCAAACGGAGATAAGTGTTCGAATTTGTCAACTGTTTCATGCCGTTTCTTACTCCAAGTCAATCGTTGGAGTTCTTGCTCAACCGGAAGTCGGATGTACCTTTAGAATAATATGTACCATGTCTTTTAATTTCTAATAAAAGCAGGTTGAACTCAATGGTTCAGATCAGATGAATTGAAGTTTCGACTGAGATTATCCGAATTTAATGTAAACATGTCTAGAGCTTTAATTACATACTTTAGTCAGACATTTGGTAACAACCGACAAGTTGTTCTTCAGTACCACTACTCTTATCTGTACTAAAAATTACGCGGAGAAATCTGGTAGAACAATCTTACTTCTTATTCGAAAAGTTTCAAATCTGATCGGAACCAAACAATATTTATATTTATTGCACTTACATGTTACAGTGAGTGTAACTTTCTCCAAGTCCAACATCAAAAATGTCCAATTTGGACTCAAGGAGGTCGGGATTTGGAGCTACTTCGATATTTTGAAGAATAGGTGTTGCTCCAGGTGGAGCATAAATAAAATTAACACTAAACCCATCCGCAGTTCCACTTCCTGTGTCTCGTAAAATGTCAATCGCGTGATTAAGACTTGTTGCTCCAAGTAAGGCTCTCATTAAGAAGGAAGTCGCTGAAAATTCATAGTATGGTTTTATAGTTTACTTTTTTTTTGTACATCTACTTTCCATCGGTTATAATATTCTTATGCGACAATCCTTTTTGTACAATCCATAGCATAACTTAGTGCATAAATTAAGGCAAGAAATTGACCAGGGTGATAATTATCCACGATAGGGATTCCGAGGTAGAAATTTCCAAGACTGGATTTGGCGTTTGGAATTGGCACTTTATGATTACAAATCTGTGACCGGTTAAGAATTCTTTGGGAAGACTATCATGAGAAAAGAATTCGGTCACATTAAATATTTTAAGCATTCTGACATTTCGGCCAAAATTTATTATTCTATAGCGATAAACTATTTTGGAAATTCAGGCGGTGTAAACTTAGTTAAAAAGGTCGTCAGAATATCGAAGTATTACGTACGAGTTTTGTCCGGACAAATGAGGGATGGTACAAGACTATCCATGGAATGAAAAACGCCATGTTCATTGTAACCCATCGTGTATCCAGGCAGACAACAAGAGTAGCAAAGCGTTGAAAATTTTTCAACTTTCTCGCCATTCTCATTCAAGATTTCAGCATTCAAGATGTAAATGTTATTTTTCAATCCTCTTCTCGCGTCCTCTGTGTGACCCAAAAGAACAGTGTCCTGTAAAAGATTGTCGATTTCAGATTATAATACACCAAAATTTCTCGGATTCGTGAATAAGTACTTGTTGACTACGTTAAACGTTTTGTACTTTAAAATTCAGGCAAAAGTCAGGTGAAATAATTTGTTAATAATTTGTATTGGTTGGAATGTGAAATAAAATTATCACAGAAAGATAAATTAATATTTTATCTGATTTGAAGAAACCGAATTTTGTTCCAGCGGAACGTGTCCCACATAACCAGGGGATAAATACAGTTGGATGATACATGCAGCCTGAATCACAGAAAATATAATATTGCGCAATTCAGGATCCGGCGACACAAGGCCCGGTCGTCTTAACCAGGTGGTCGCACAGCTCAAGTGGTCACGTGTTGCACTTCTGTAAGTACGAGACTCTAAACGTCTACAAACTTCGCACTCCTCCGTTAATTCAGTTACTGAATTTCAAATTTTTGTACCTTGTTTGGATAACTCAAAATGCAAGTACATCCAGTTTCGGACTTATCACCATGAAATTTCTCCTCCTGGGATGGAACAATGAGCATCTCAATGTGCAACAAAAATAGCTGTTACAATATATAAACCGTAAAAAACCCATCGTTAATTCGATTATTCTTTTTTGTTTGATTTAAACAATGACTTTGACTAACTTTGTAGAATGGAATCTCACATCCAATAGCAATTCCTTCCAACTCTTCAACGTATCCTGGAAACTTGGTTTTGCATAGATTCAGTGTGTAGTTGAACACTTTCTCTCCATGTGGAGTTTCGTAAATTGGAATTAGCAGGCCTTCAAGGAAGTCATACGTCTTGATCACTTCATGAATGAAATTCTTGAATGTTCTTCCCTTTCATTGGAAAAGTAAAATTAGGATTAGTTCAGGGCAGGCCATGTTGGAATTTTAAGTAGGTCCCAGTCTTGAACTTATAATCACTAATAGAAGGGCGGCGCAATTCCCAGAAACAGAAACATGTCTCACGTGACTTAATGTTGTTTTAATCTATTGGATTTACAGTGTTTCTTAAGTGTCTCTGTGCCTTTCACGTAAAATTCTCTGCGAATTATACTTCTAACTTTTATTTAGATAGCCTCCAGGACTAGAAAACCAACATTGGGTGAAGAAAGTGAGGATTAAAAATAGCTATATCAACCACTCAATACATAATTCTCCGAAAAACGTTCTGAATTACTCAGAAATTGTCGATCCAAGTTGTCTTAACATTTTCAAGGAAAACATTCGGAAATTTTGAAGTTTTCATGGCTTATCAAGCAGAGGACAATTAAAATACGCCTAGAAATGTTGAAGAAGTGATTTTATTATCCTCCGCGCGTAGAGGGCGAACACGCTTCTGGATTGAACTGATATGCACATCTGATATTTCAATTTGAGCTGATCTTTCCAACGATGTATTATTTATTTCATTGTAGCTACTGCAGGACCGTAAATACATATGTCACCGTGTAGTGAATAATTATTGTTAGTTTGGAACCCATGTTACAAATTGTTTATGATTTTAATGGGATTACACCCAAAGTCAACTCACAATAGAAAAACCGACTTCACGGTGGGTGCCACGAACATGAAGAACCGGCATTTGCTGAAGCCTCAAATCTTTTGGATTTTCGAATTCCATGGTCAGTGAATTTCTAAAATTGTGGAAGTTCTGCGGGTAGAGTATTCTGAACAAGTATCCTTTACTTACAATTATAAAAGTGATGGGTATTGATCGATTTGGACTGGACTAGTGTCAGTGCAACTTTAAATGAATAGAAGTATTGGTAGTCTTGGTCTTTGTAAAGTCAAGAGACTAGTTTCGCGATAAGAACTACACTTCGATGACCCCTAGAGCTAAAATACTAGTCTATATAACCGTCACTTATTCATCGCAAAATGTGCAATAACAGTTTAACTATACACTCTCGCATGTAGAGTTGTGATTATGAACATGGTCGTGACACCATACAATCTCCTAAGAAAATCAATTTGGTCGTGGGATAGACTTTACTTGCATATGTTTCAACCTTACAATATTTGAACAAGTTGTAACGTAATGTTCACATAAGTAGACAAATATGTCTGAAATGATTGCACTCAGACTCAACGATATGACATAAAGGTTCATTTAGATCTCCAGCTTTCAGGTTTCTGGAAATACATACACCTCAAGAGCTAAAATTCTGACACTCAAATGACGTATTAATTCAAACGTCTGGTAGCTGAAAGTCGCAGGTCGAAATCAAATATGCTCCTAAACACTTACTCGAGTTTGATTGATCTTTAACGATGAAGTATTTTTAATCCGAACTGAGAGCCAAACACTATTAATAATTGAAGATTTGACGTTTATTCTTTTATTGCATTCAGTGTCTCATTAGTAGTCACCTTTACAGAATTTAAAGACACAATTTAGTATCTAAATCGAGTGTATTGGGAGTATGGCAACTGGACTTGAATTCTCAGGAGGTCCAGTGTAGATGAACCACTTTTTATTCCGAATATCAAAAATACCTGCGGGCAAAAACAATTTATTTAGTTAAAATCTGTCCATTAGTTAAAACGATTTTGTAATCAATTAGACAAATTGCATTACCAACTGCTACAGTTGCCGCTAGCCCGACTTCCTTCTCCACTTCTCCGCTACCTCTGAATACTGGGAACATCGGGTGACTTCTGTCACTCAATAGCATCCCGATATCTTCAAATTGATAGGGTTTGTTATATTTACCAATGGCTTCAAGACGTTTCTCGCTTCCGATTACCAGTTCATTCTGTTGCTCCACATCCATTCGAATATACCTGAATCAGAATGAATTGGAATTATTTGAAGAAAAATGTTTACATATCGAAAAACATCAGATAGGTCAAGCCAAATAACTTTTTTCTTGCCTAAATAATTAGGACAATGCAGTTTAAATCACTAAAATTTCATCTGCCATCATCGTCCGATTTAATTGTGCAACAGAGCAGCAGGAATTTTTATGTAAAATCTCGAATGAAGTTTTCACAAGTAAAAGTGACTTCTTGTTATTGTTATTGGGGTTTTAGAACCACAAATTGTACGAGTCTAATGTCTTACTTATTGCAATGAGCATAACTTTCTCCGAGTCCAATCTCAAAGACGTCTAATCTGGACTCAAACTTTCCTGGATTTGGGGCGACCTCCACGTTTCGAATTTTCGGGGTCATCCCTGATGGCGCATAAATAAAATTGACGCTGAATCCATCCGCAGTCCCAGTCCCAGAATCCCTTAGGATGTCCATCGCTTTATCCAAAGATTTTGCTCCAAGTAAAGCTCGCATTATAAATCCAACTGCTACTCGCGTGTCGCGTCAATCACAAAAGACAAATTTAAATTGAAATTGAATTGGATTAACAGCGGTGTTTTGAATTATGGGGGTCCTAAATGTTGGCCTTATTTAGCTTTCACGTGAAACCAGAACATCTTCGTTCCTGACCCCAGAGAGCAAAAATAACCGCCTTCACTTGTTCAGGTATTTAATTGCTAATTACTTACGTGTTTTCTCAGGGCAGATGTTGGAAGGTACAAGTGTGTTCATTGAATGAAACAACCCTTGATCATTGTACCCCATAGTGAAACCAGGTAACGAACAAGAGTAACAGAGGGTTGCAAACTTTTCCAGTGACTCTCCAGATTTGTTGCCAATAATTTCTGCGTCCAAAATGAATACATTGTTCCTCAATTCTTTTCTCGCATCCTCCGTGTGACCCAGCAAAATTGTATCCTTCACCACAAAAACAACAATATTAAAGTATAGTAAAAAGTACGCCAACTAAATAGAATTTAAGCGAAATATAATCTTAGATCGTTGTAAATCCACAGAATTGATATGATTATATTTCTATGATTTTGACACGGAAATAAACCTTGTCACATTTTATTCTATCCCATTCTATTTGGACAGAACATGATTAGTAGATATGGAACATGAGAATGTCATGCAATAATTAATTACTATAACATGCATGAACACGAGAGAAAAAAACACACCGTTTGTTACGACAATTCCTGCCAGTACAAGATTGTCGGAAAAATTACCTTGTCAGGATAACTGAGCACACAACTGCATCCAGTTTCCAATTTGCTCTCAGCGAACTTCTCTGCCTCTGTAGTTGAGGATGGAACAATTTGTGTTTCAATTTGCAATAAAAACAACTGAAAATAATAAATCAAATGTTTTTGGCTTTCAAAATTAAAAACTGATATTAGTAAACCTGCTTACTTTGTAAAATGGGATCTCACACCCATCTGAGATTCCTCGCAATTCCTCTACGTAACCGGGAAACTTCTCTTGACAGAGATGAAGAGTGGACTTAAATATTTCTTGTCCTCGTGCTGTTTTATAATTTGGCATCAGCAAATCCTCTAGGAAATCATATTTCTTGATTACATTGTCGAACAAGTTCTTGAATGTTCTTCCCTTTAAAAATTAATTGAATTGAGTAACGTTTACAAAATATTCTGTAGTAATGTCTGTCCCCGGCTGCGTATTACCAAACCCTACTGTATCTCGGCACTAGCCCCACGCAATCTAATGAGAATGAATTTGCAACATTGTAGTA
>JAQFYE010004262.1:0-13686 GCA_034694305.1 Protaphorura glebata
TTAGTTACTTTCACGACTTTGAAAAGTAATTGTAATTTGTATTTAATTACATTTTCAAAGTAATTGACCCAAGTCTGTGCTGCTCACTGCTAACCGATAATTCATTCAGAAAATGCTGGACAACCAGAATAATTCTAGTTTCACAGTCCATTTCAGTTTCATATCCATCGCTCGACCTTTCGTGTGGTTGCTCGAAAGTTCCAAGGGCAGGATTGAAATATGGACAATACGTGTCGATCTTTTACTCGCCAGAACTGGGTGAATGTTAGGGTGAGTTCTTACAAATTTAATGCACAAGATACTTAGCCGAACTAAAAATTAAAATCCACTCGCCCGTATATTTATGTGTATCGGGGATTCATTTCACAAAGTGGTATCCATCATCGGCCCATATTCATTTCACAAAGTGGCATCCGTCATCGGCCCATATTTCGTATGACACGAAGGTCTCACTGTACATGAACGAATCTTCAGTACATTAAGGAAGGAGCAGTACAAGAATTAAATATTGACAACTCTAGACCGTTGCGCGCTATTATTGGTTGCAAGACTATATCTGAAACGCCTAGAACACCAGATATATTAATTTTAGCTGAGACGGAAAGCAGCGGATTTTACATGAACAGATGCAAAGGTGGTCAACAAAATGAAAATATTAATATCTGAGCAGCGTATTTGCGTCATAGTTTTGTTTCCAAATACGAATCTCTAATACAATATATTAGGAAATGTCTTGTGTGAGAATGAAATATTGCCAACTCTAAAGCGGTCGTGCTGCCATTTGTACAGGAGTATATCCGATGCTGCTTAACTTCAGTGGAGGCGGAAAGTAGTGGAGATCCTCATACCTAGTTTCGAATGGAATAAATATAAAACAAATGCTTCTCAATTGTAATTTTATTCCCATTCCTAAAGATTCAATACAATGACCAAATGATTACAGCAAGAGCGTCGTTAATCAAATTATGCAGCCATTTAATTTAGTACTAATTAGGTTCTTACGAATTGAAATTTTTGTAAGAAATTGAATCAAAAATGAGGTACCGTTTTTCTGAGGCTATAACAAAGAATACTATCCACTCCTGTGTATCTTGAAGGAAGTTAACATTTTTAACTGGTAGAAAGGCAGGCAATTCAGTGAAACTTGAGTTGTTTAATTAATATTAATAATCTGGGGTCAGCCCCTTCAACATAATATTAATTAGTGGATTTGACTCAATTGATTGTTTACTTGATCATTTTGTGGGCCATTCCGATAATGCTAGGTGTCAACTTAACATTGGTTGGGTAATAATGAGGACCTACTTTCATATTTTTTGGCCCTTTGATTTCGACAACAAAAACACCGTTTTTCGTTCCCTTGTCTGGTGGTGGTTCCGCATGGATGACATATATGAAATCTGCACTCGGAAGTGGAACAATGGTCATGTCAAGCAAAACAATTGATGAAGCAATTTTTCCTACATGTGCAACATGAAGTGGGGAAGTCGTGTATGATAACTCAAGTACATATGCCTTGTCTTTCTGATCAGCCGCTTCAATGACGTACAAATTCTTTGATCTGTGGGATACTAAATTCCAGCAAATATTTTTTTGATCCGGAAAATCCACACCCTTGCTACTTTTTTTCTTCCCATCAGGACCAAATTCTTGGATGATGTATTGACCTACACCAGGATCAGTGTATCCAATGATAGTCCCAGCGTCATTCAAGATATTCATTGCGTATGGCACAGTACCATTGGGAAATGTATTGATGATAGGCGCTCCGACTTGACCTCCAGCGTGGACGGGGAAATGAGATATATGTCCAGGTGTAGGCTCATGTGTCCCTCTGTCCGGATGAGGTGGCACTCCTTTGAAAGACACGGTCAGATATCTAGGAATTTTAGAATTAAGAGTTAAAGTTATGCTTAGAGTCATTTCAAACTCCCGTCCTTAGCTCTTTCTGTCTTGCTTTTATTCAAATTCTCGGTCATACCTTTAACTTTAGCAGTTATTCAAATTTTTCAGCTATGCCTCTTAACTGAATTTCAACCTTAATGCTAATCCGAATTGCAATTTTGCTCTTATCCAAGTTCTAAGTCCTGGCTTTCAAACCTCAACTCTTAAGCTCGGCTCTCAACCTCAACTTTTAACCTCGTCTCTCAACCTCAACTCTTAACGTTGGCTCTCAACCTCAACTCTTAACGTTGGCTCCCAACCTCAACTTTTAACCTAGCCTCGCAACCTCAACTTTTAACCTTGGCTCTCAACTTCAACTTTTAACATTGGCTCTCAACCTCAGCACTTAACATTGGCTCTCAACCTCAACTTTTAACATCGGCTCTCAACCTCAACTCTTAACATCGGCTCTCAACCTCAACTCTTAACCTTGGTTCTCAACCTCAACTTTTAACCTAGCCTCGCAACCTCAACTCTTAACCTTGGCTCTCAACCTCAACTTTTAACATTGGCTCTCAACCTCAACTTTTAACATTGGCTCTCAACTTCAGCACTTAACATTGGCTCTCCACCTCAGCAATTAACCTTGGCTCTCAACCTCAACTTTTACATTTGCTCTCGACCTCAACTTTTAGCATCGGCTCTCAACCTCAACTCTAAACCTTGGTTCTCAACCTCAACTTTTAACCTTGGCTCTCTACCTCAGCTCTTAACCTTGGCTCTTAACCTTGCCTCTCAACCTTAACCTTTAACCTTGGCTCGCAACCTCAACTCTTAACCTAGGCTCTCAACCTCAACTCTAAACCTTGGTTCTCAACCTCAACTTTTAACCTTGGCTCTCTACCTCAGCTCTTAACCTTGGCTCTTAACCTTGCCTCTCAACCTTAACCTTTAACTTTGGCTCGCAACCTCAACTCTTAACCTAGGCTCTCAACATCAACCCTTAACCCTTCCTCTCAGCCTTGTCTCTTAACCTTGACTGCTACTCAAATTGCACCCACGGATAGGGCTAACCAGGAATTGAACCCAGGACCTTAAGTACCCTTCACTTACGGCGACCTCACTCATATGATTACTATCATTATTATTAATTATACTTACTTATCCTTATAGGTGAATTGGACATCGGAAGGTGAACCCCATCCATGGGCAAAGGGTAAGGGTGTGGTTGTGTGGCCAAAATGTGTCACAGCTCCTTTGTTAGCAGTTAATTTCCCGTCTGCTCCAACGGTTAAACAAAAGACTCCGCTTTTGCTTACTTCTCCAGAATTAACGACGCAGAGCATCTTGAGTGCATGTGAAACTGCAAGACAAGTTGGTTTGTCTCCACCACTGGGCACAGTACTGGCGTGTTTGATGGTCGTTGGATCCGCTGCATCTATTGTGTGTGATGTGACAGAATTCGAGCCATAGTTCACGTTGAAGAGTAAGTGCCCATGGTCACAAACAACGACGGAATTAGCAGTATGGATGTCAGCAATTCCACCAGCACCTTTAGCCCCAGCAATCTCCACCCTCTTCGTATCAGTCAGCGTCCCATCCGGATGAATCGTGCTGACCACAATGCTATTGTGGTCCTTTTCATTCGACATGAAATAAAGCGCTCCAGCACCTGAAAATAGGTTTAAGTCCGAGTATTGATAACAGTTTGTTCTGAAATTTAACCTAGTTGGATCCTACCTTTATTACCACTTGCAAGAGGAATCGTCGTCAGTTGTAAGGCGGTCAGCAATGCCAAAGTCGACAAAACCGTTAGTGAATTCATTTTATGTTAATGGTAATTCCTTTCTTCTCCTGAAATATTGATTTAACCGTTCCGAACAACTGTCAGGCAAGGAATGAGTCCACTGAAAGTTGACTAGTTCGCTTCCAGGTTCCTAGACGCGTTGACTCAGTCCGTCCCGAATTTTTTATTTACAAGCGTTTCACTTTCTCGGCCCGTTTCTATGACTAATATTCTCGTTCAAGGATTGACAAACCATGCATGGCATAAGCGTTGAGATAAAAGAATTAGTCATCGAACAATGAAATCGTTAAAAATTGCCAAGATTTCCAAACCGCACGTGTCGCAATGAATTTTGATAGCGTGGCATAAATCGTCGTCGTCGTTAAGTCGTCGTTCGTCGAACAATGAAATCGTTAAAAATTGCCTTGGATTTCTAAACTGCACGCGTGTCTGCAATGCATGCAATTTTTCAAAACTCTCTGTCATGCATTAAATGGACATCGTTCAACATTTACATGAACATCAAGTGAAGAATGAAAAATATTACATGAGTATTAACCCATGATTTTTCAACTTCACAGAAAGAGTAACATTTCTAACCAAATTTTCAAGATGCGCCAAAAAATATATGGCATTTATGCATTAAAATATTTTCAGAGCTTACTCGGCATACCAATGTAAAGTGGAAATTCTTTGTTTGTTTGTGGATCTGATTCCCAAATCAAAATTGGAAATGAACGAGGGCAGACCGCAATTCTTCTCGTTACTAGGGGCTACGGAAAATCTCGGACGAAATTTCATACGTAAGTTGATTGATGTACCAGGATGGTCCTTAAATTTTTCCGCCAGAGAATTTGTATATTTTTCTAATTTTGAGTTTTTAAAAATAGTTAAACGTTCCATTATCGATGTTTGGTTTGTGTGAGCTATGGAATTGACTTTAATAGAGACATACCAAACCAAATCACACACAATTCGTAATGCTTTGCACCCAGTGTGAAGTCGTTTGTAACGGGATGTTGAGCTAATATGCCCCACTTTGGGCAAGTGTACTAATAAACCCCATCTGCGATTTGTGGGTGTGCTATGAGGCATGAATTTCCCTTCCTTAGGTAAGCGAAGCTAGTGGCTTATTAGTACAGCTAGAAGCATATTAGTACAGCGGTTTACCACTATCCGTCCCGGGTAGAATAATATTAAACCCAGATATTGGCGCTAATTGGCCCAACTTTTGTGTGTTACCGTTTCCCTTTGTCAAGAAGGTGTGCTAATTAGCACCACTCTCATTTTTGGGCGTGTTTTGGAAGTTCACATGCTCATGGAGTTACTGCGTGGGGCTAATTCGCACTAGGGCTCCGATCGGTTCGGGTAATTTTGGTTCGGTTTTTATCGGTTCGGTTCGACCGAAGAACCGAACCGAAACTTTCGGTTCGGTTCGGTTCTTCATTTTTGAGAACCGAAAAATTTTGGTTCGGTTTCGGTTCGGTTCTGAACCGAAACCGAACCGAAACCAATCGGGTAAACCGAAGTATAGAAATTGTGCCCTGTGCACAAAGGGCACTAGAAATTCCCCCCTTTAGAATTGGCTCAATTTTTGATACGTTGTAGTCCTTGACCTCTTTAACAACTTTTGTGAAGGACCAAACTGAAGGTCACTTCTGGTGACCTTCAGAGGTCACTGATCCTGAAATATTGGTCACCTCATAACCGTGAAAACGACCCCTACAAAAGTTGTTCCAATCAGTGAGACAAGCAATTTTTCCCTCTATCATTTTTCTCTGCGGTCAACCCCCGAGGTCACAGGTAAAGGTCAACATTACGGTTATGTGGTAAACCTTCTTCGGTTAAATTCGGTTCATAACCAAAACCGAACCGAAGTTTCGGTTCGGTTTCGGTTTGGACTTAAAACCGAACCGTACCATTTTTTCGGGTTCGGTACCAGGTCTGAACCGAACCGAAATTTTCGGTTCGGTTCGGTTCGGCCAGAAAACCGAACCGATCGGAGCCCTAATTTGCACACTCGCTCGAAGGTCGGGCGTATCAGTCCAAGCCACCCTAAAAACTAGATACGGCCACTCTCAACTGCACGTGAAAACTTGGTCATCTTTATATATGTATAAGTGAAGATGTGCAGATATTACTTCTATTAGAAGTAACTTATTAGGCTTTGATCTCGAGCGGGCATCAAATCCACTGACAAGCCGGTGTCATCACAGGTTGTACTTTCTTCTCCTCTGTGTGCTATCGTGGCAGTCGTATGGAACGTTAATGTAACACTGATAACTTAAATATTTATATCCTCGGGATGGCTTTTGTATTTCACAGTTAGGTAAGTAGGCTTTTGTATTTATAATTCATCATTAGCCCCAGGAGAACAACACGACATTCTAGTTCTGTTAAGGCTTGCTACACCAAGGACTGGAAATTGAGATTTGCCACGAATAAATAATTCTCAGGCACTCCAAGTGTGTGGTAGATATTCAATTCCATCTCTACGAAATATCCTTTAAGATACAGGACGTGAAAACTCACTGAAATATTTATATTATTCGGGCTAATCGCAGTCAGACACTTGGATTAACCACCCTATACCATATTTGACTCTTATGTCAGTCGAATTTACGGTTATACAAAGACCTTTTTGTACAGTGAGACAAGAAAGTAGCGCACTCCATCGTGGTACACTTTTTAATAAAAGTGGCGGCAAAATGGGTTATGGTGGCGCCAGATGTTTCTCTCCAATTCTGACTTCTCAACTCCGCCACCCTAAAGCCTTTTGCTGCCACTTTTATTCAAAAGTGTACCACGATGGAGTGCGCTACTTTCTTGCCTCACTGTATAAACACGGGGGCAGGGGCCATGACTCCCGTACAGTCGGCAGTTTGCTCATCTTATGACAAGATGGAGCTGCCGTTACTCAAGCAGATGAAGATTCTCAGATGCTATAGTTCCAGTTTCTCATTTTCAAGAACGAAGGAACTGCATGTGTTTTGTGATGCTAGAGAAGAAGCCTTTAGTGCTGTTGGCTATGTAAAAGTGGAGGCCGAGGAAGGAGTGGAGGTTTCATTTGTAGCTGCCAAGAGTCGAATAGCACCATTGAACGCGTTGTCAATTCCACGGATGGAATTGCAAGCCGCCGGACTCGTAAGCAGACTCTGTCAAACCATCTACGCTGAACATGACATTGAGATCCAACGGACCGTTCTACGGTCAGACAACCAGACAGTTTTGGGGTGGATTCGTGCCGACGCAAGTACATTCAAGACTTTTGTGGCACACCGAATTGGAGAGATCGAAGAATTGACAGATGCACCGTCTTGGAGGTGGGTCCCTTCAGAAGAAAATGTTGCTGATGAAGCAACATTTAAGGCTGAAATTGGCTGAAATTACCAGAGTCAGAGTGGTCAATGAAGATAGGCAACAACAAACGTTTGACGAAAGAAGCTGAAGAATAATTGAAATTAAGAAAATTTGTCATGATGAACGCCGAATTAGAAGATGATGTATTCCGAATTCATGATCTACCAGAAATTAGTCGATTTTCATCTTGGTTGAAATTGGTCCGAACAACGGCGTGGGTCCGAAGAGAAATTGTCAACTTTAGGCTTGACCAAGCAAAGAATATTGGTGAATTAAAAATCTGGGAACCGAACCAAGCTGAGAGAGACTTGGTAATTCAGTCTCAGTCTGAAAGTTTTAAAGAAAATCTCCAGTCCATGAAGGAAGGAGCCCCGTTTGGACGGCACAGCATCCTGGCTCGACTTTCACCAGTATTGGACAATTATGGAATTCTCAGAATTGACGGAAGAATAAAGAAAGCAGACATCGTTGGGTTTGAAACTAGGAATCCAATAATTCTGCACCCCACTCATCCATATACTCAACTCTTGATCCGATACTACCATGAGCGTGCTGGTCATCATGGCCAAGAATCAGTGCTGAATCAGCTTCGAGTGAAATTCTGGATTCCAAACCTGCGGACTGCAGTCAATCGATCATGGAACAATTGTCAATTGGGCAAAAATATGAGAGCAACGCCAGCAATCCCTGAGATGGGACAACTACCCGATGGAAGACTATCAGCCTTTGAACCAGCCTTTCCTAATTCTGGTTTGGACTATTTTGGTCCGGTATTCGTGACGGTGGGCAGAAGACATGAGAAAAGGTACGGAGTATTGTTTTCTTGGTTTCCGTTCACTTGGTGCTTGCACCTTCCCTGACTATTGAATCAACAATAATGGCAATCCGGAGGATGGCAGCTAGAAGAGGACAGCCCAAGAAGATTTGGTCTGACAATGGGACGAATCTCCGCGGGGCTGATGTGGAGTTAAGAAAATCTCTCTAGGATTTGGACCAAGACAAGATCTAACAGCAATTATCAACCATAGGCATTCAATGGATCTTCAATCCCCCCTTGGCACCTCACATGGGCGGAAGTCGGGAGCGACTAGTCAGATGAATTAAGACTGCCT
The DNA here is from genome assembly GCA_034694305.1 of Protaphorura glebata. Classification (NCBI taxonomy): domain Eukaryota; kingdom Metazoa; phylum Arthropoda; class Collembola; order Poduromorpha; family Onychiuridae; genus Protaphorura; species Protaphorura glebata. The sequence continues at coordinate 8,143 of JAQFYE010004262.1, forward strand.
TACGATAAACACTGATGGAAAGATTTCCAAAAGATGAAGTTCTACACACACTCTGATGGCAGAAGCAGAGGCGACGGTCAATTGCAGACCACTAACTCATGTCTCAGTTGACCCAGATGACCGCGTGGCTCTTACACCGAGCAACTTCCCGATCTGTCGTTCAGGTGAATCAATTCCACCTGGCAAGTTCGGTGATGACGATCTAATTTTGAGAAAGCAGTGGAGAGCTGTCCAGCGCCTATCTGATATGTTTTGGAAGAGATGGGTGCTCGAGTATCTATCTATCCTGACTAGACGAACGAAGTGGTTTCTTCCAGCGTAGCCAGTCCAAGTTGGTGACATTGTCCTTGTTGTGGACGATGTCACCGCAAGGACTCAGAAATACGTGTCCTCTTGGAAGAGTAACATCCGTGATTCCGGGAAAGGATGGGAAAGTCCGAATGGTGAACGTGAGGTCGAATGAGACAATCTTGAGAATATCTGTGTCTTGAATGTTCGCAGAGATGACGAACAAATACGGGAGGGAGCCACACCCCTTGTCCCCAGTAACCCTAGTAAGAACCCGAAAAAATAAACAGACTTTATCTATTTATGGGAGGGAAAATGTTGCTGAGCGCCGACCAGATCAGAGTTTTAATTTAATTGTATAATTAATTATGATTAGTGATTTTATTACCGTGATTATTATCTGTTGACATTTATATATTTATCATTGATTTTGTTGAATGGCATTGAGAGGCGTATTTCTTAGTGCAAATGATCCTAAATATTGTATGACTTCCCGGTTTGAAGGTTATAGTATGTACACGTGTAAAGTGATTGAACTTGGGAGGAACTGAAATCTAATTTAGTGCATGGTTATGAGTGGTGATATTGTGTGAATGTGAAAGAAAGAAAGATCAGTCCGATTTCATACGTCAATGAAACCAGAGGTCAGAAGTCCATTTTGTAATACACATTTTTACTGAGTCTCCATTTTGTTTTGTAATTGTGATTCATGAGTTTAACATTAGTAAATAGAAAGGTAAACTCAAATATTATTTTCCTGGGTGTTTGAAACTATTCATTTTAGACACAAGTTCTCTGTTAGATTATATGCACATTAGTACATTTCGTGAACATTTGCACATTTGCACATCTCGTACACATTTCTACATTTTAATCTCCCGATGTTAGGCTATGTACACATTTGCACATTTCATGTGCATTTGCACATTTAAATATCCATATGTTAAGTTACGTTCACATTTTCACATTTTTTGCACATTTGCATATTCGAATATAAAGATGTTAGGTTATGTGAACATTTGCACATTTCATGCGCATTTTCACATATCGTGCACATTTGCATATTTTGTGCACATTTGCACATATTAATATCCCGATGTTAGGTTACATGCACATTTGCACATTTTAATATCCCCACGTTAGATTAGGTGGAAATTTGCACATTTTTGTACATTTGCACATTTTAATATCCCCACGTTAGATTAAGTGGACATTTGCACATTCTGTGAACATTGGACGTATTTATATCCCGATGTTAGTTTATGTAGACATTTGCACATTTCCACACATTGTGCATATTTGCATATTTTGTGCACATTTGCACATATTAACATCCCGATGCTAGGTTATGTGCACATTTGCACTTTTGTGCACATTGGTACATTTTATTATTCTCATGTTATTTAATATGCACATTTCCACTTTTTCTGGACATTTGCACATATTAACATCCCGATGCTAGGTAATGTGCACATTTGCACTTTTTATGCACATTTGTACATTTTTAAAAAACCCATGTAATTTAATGTGCACATTTACACATATTCTGCACATTTGCACATATTAATATCACCAAGTTATGTTAAGTGCACATTAGGTTAGGAACAAACACGTAAATAAACCAAATCAATCAATGACCAGGTGGGTAGGCCGGATTGGGTCCAGCCTCGGCTTGGCGATAGCCATTGTGGTCCAGAACAAGGTTTAAATGGACCACAAGTTTCGAAAGTGTGAATGGTCGCCGCTAGAGGCGAATTAAAATATCTCCAAGTTAGATTATGTGCACATTTTCACAATTAAATATCCACAAGTTAAGTCAAGTCCACATGTGCACACTTTGTGCACATTTGCACATTTGCACATTTTTGTGTACGTTTGCGCATTTTTGTGCACATTTGCATAATTTTGTGCACATTTGCACATTTTTGTGCACACTTGCACATTTTTCTGCACATTTGCACATTTTTGTGCACACTTGCACATTTTTCTGCGCATTTGCACTTTTGTGCACATTTGTACATTTTGTGCACATTTGCACATTTTGTGCACATTTGCACATTTTGCACACATTTGCAAATTTTGTGCACATTTGCACATTTTGTACACATTTGCACATTTTTGTACACGTTTGCACATTTTTGTACACATTTGCACATTTTTGCACATTTTTGTGCACATTTGGTAAATTTTTGTGCACATTTGCACATTCTTGTGCACATTTGCACATTTTGTGCGCGTTTGCACATTTGTGTGCACATTTGCACATTTTGTACACATTTGCACATTTTGTACACATTTGCACATTTTGTGCACATTTGCACATTTTGTGCACATTTGCACATTTGCACATTTTGTGCACATTTGCAAATTTTGTGCACATTTGCACAATTTGTACACATTTGCACATTTTGTGCACATTTGCAAATTTTGCGCACATTTGCAAATTTTGTTCACATTTCCACATTCTTGTGCACATTTGCACACTTTGTGCACATTTGTTTAATTTTTCTGTGCTGGCTGGTGATACTCTAATTTCGACTTATAGTAATCGTTGATTCGTATTCTGACTATTCTTGATATGTCTTGTGAATTTAGATCGTACGACCTCATTATTATTTAAGCTTGTATTTATCTCAGAATATTAACTAAAACGCATTTTCTCTGACTAATATTTGATTCTTGTGTAATCTAAAGAACATTGACTCTAGAAAAGATGTTCATTTATCCGCTCATTTTTTGCTCTGATTATTTTAATTTATATTATTTTCTCGTTATATTAGAAATAGTGTATTCTTGCTTGGGACATGAGATAACTGCAATGGTTATGCAACAAATACGTAAATAAACCAAATCAATCGATTAATCAATTCAATAATGTTCACACTAGTAATTAATGCAAGTACTGTCTCCTACTATTGAGGTTCAGCCGAACGCTTCGAAACGGCTAACGTATTTTTGTTTCAAAAACAATTTCAGAATTTTGATAAAAAAATCAACAAATTCAAGAAAAATCGGATTTTTTCAAAATCGTTTCAAAATTTCGATAATTTTAGAAAATTAATTTTCAGTCATTTGTGTTTATTGAAGTGGGCGGTGTATTTAACAAAAACAAAAAAATTGCAAAATAAACGGTTTGTTGAGTTCCATTGTCGTAGGTAGAAAGGTCCAGACTGCTCGGCCGAAGCTCAAATAGGAGGATACAGTGATAAATAAAAAAAGACTCTGCCGATGCAGCCCCGAATGCAATTGAAATCAGCTGCCCAACTCACGTTGCCGATCTCCGATCGTTCTCATGCGTATAATGCAAGGTACAATTTGGGTTGGGGTAATCTGTTTATTTTTATATTCCATGTCATAGGAAGGAGTGATTCAATAGAATAGTCAGGTTGGTTATTTCCCGTGCTAGTATTCAACCGGTTGAATTCCTTACATAATCCTCATGAGTCAGTTCTCGCTCCCGTCTTATTAAAGAAAAGTACATTTTAGTGTCAGCTTTCCGGGCATGTGTCACCGTACACCGTGGCAAGTGTCGACAGAACGCATCGATGAATACGGTAGAATTCTTTATTTGCAAATGGGATATAATCACTACTCTTAAGTTTCCTCAACTTTTTAACTCTAATGATTTAATTGCTGTGTTACTTTCTTACTCAAATTCAAATTTTATAATTGTCACCACGCGTAGTATTCTACATAGTAATTTTACTCTAGTATTGGTTTTCCACTGCTATGTAACGCAAATTACGGAATGACTGTCCATATTGTCTCTACCAGTCTAACCTCGGCCAAAAGACTCGAGTAAAGTGCAGTATAAACCGTGTCGTCTGACAGTGTGGGAAAGCCGTGCAGACATCCGTCCGTCCGTCCGTCTGCCAACTTCAGCTTTTTTATAACTTTTATAAATGAAACTGTCAATACCTACGATATTAAGTATGGGGAATAAAAAATAAATATTAAAAAATTCTAAAAATGGCCGCCATATGCCACGCCCACTTTTTAAAAAAAGTTGAAATCACCAGAACCGACCAAACAAATCGTCAATACCTACTATATGAAGTACGGTGAACTCAAAATAAATGTTAAAAATTCTAAAGATGGCCGCCATATGCCACGCCCACTTTTAAAAAAAAGTTGAAATCACCAAAATCGAGCAAACAAATCGTCAATACCTACTATATGAAGTATGGGGAACTCAAAATAAATGTTAAAAAATTCTAAAAATGGCCGCCATATGCCACGCCCACTTCTTGAAAATGTTGAAATCACCATAATTGAGCAAACAAATCGTCAATACCTACTATATGAAGTATGGGGAACTCAAAATGAATGTCAAAAAAACCAAAAAATTGCCGCCATATGCCACGCCCACTTTGTTAAGACTTTTGTACGGCCATTTTTAGAATTTTTTAACATTTATTTTGAGTTCCCCGTACTTCGTATAGTAGGTATTGCAGACTTGTTTGCTCGATTCTGGTGATTTCAACTTTTTTAGGTTAGACTGGTAGGGACAATAGATGATTGTGTGGCCTATCTGCATTCACAGTTCGAACTCGAATTTGGGATACATATACTCCGGCAATAGTTTTACTCCGTTATTATTACGTAACTACCGCTATTAGGTTACGTGATAATGGAATGGCCATGTATGGTTGTAATGTAATTATCCTTTCAATTCGAATTACGAAGGAATACTCTAATACATTTACAAACAACTGACTCTACATCACTATTATTATGCTTCCTTAGCAATTTAACTCGAATGTAGTGCTCCAACCGTTTCGTTCCTTGCTAGAAACGGAAACAAAACGGAAACAAAAAATTGGAAACGGAAACGAAACGGTTTTGTAAAAAGAGAAACGGAAACGAAACGAAACGAAACGGAACGAAACGGAAACGGAGTAAAATATTTATTTCGTATACACTCAAGTGGAATATAACATGAATATAATGTAGATATGTAGTAGTGAGGTACACATAAATAACACAACTATGATTTATGTATATATAGGGTAGGGTGGGCTAATACGGCCCAACCGTTAACTACAAGAGCATGTCCCTCCAACTGCGGGGATAGGACTAGTTATCACACCAATCCGAGAAAGGGTAACGTTAACGCGCAGAACAAAAAGGGTGCTAATTAGCCCTTATGTCTAGCTATATTATTCTCTCCTACTAAATTGGGACCCACTGCCTTAACTACACGTGCATTGGAACCTCAAAGCACGCCCACAAATGACGGATGAAGTTTATTAGCAC
>JAQFYE010004263.1:0-13686 GCA_034694305.1 Protaphorura glebata
GAACTGATTTGAACCCAAAATGAGTTCATATTATTTGGCTCTTTTATGGCCGATCGTTCACTAATAAATTTGAACAATGTCGTATTATAGATAATTACGGGGTTATTTAAAATTGTATGTGTGTTGCATTTGCTGGTGGGCTACGAAAGGGGTGGTCTAGAATTATGAACCACCCCGTGTGTATCGCCGTTGGGTTTAGCTTCCCGTATTTCGCAGACCAGACATTTGGCACTTGACACACATTTAACCCCAATATATTAGCTAACCTAACATGGGATGTGATTAACTCATTTTTCCTTGTGAATTTGAATAAAATACAGTGAAGGAAATCCTTTTAGAGATTTGTCTGTCCTCATCATCCCATTTACCAGCATTAAATGTAACCAGTACGTATACCTATGTAATCACCATAGACGGAATTAAACAAGTTCAACTTCAACTGACTCACAAAATCCCAGAGACAATAAGAAAAAAAGAAAAAAGACGACACATGTTGAGATTTCAATATACATATAAAAATATGTATCTGGATCCTATGTATGTATGTATTTGTATGCCGGCCGCCCAAATAAGGAAAAATTCCGAATTTTATGAAGAAATGGTGTAAAAAGGGCGTAGGTGACACGAGTTGGACTGAACAATGATCCTACACATTTTCTCTTAACTCTCTTTTGTTTTTTTATCATTGTTGGGACGCTAGGTCACACGACAAACCACTGCACTCACGGGGGATGTACCCGAGGTGTAACACATCGATTTTGCCCAAATCCGTTTTTTTTCACCCAGAAACCAAAATCAATTTAATATTATAACACCAGACATTGATTTCAATAGTTTGGTAGGGAATAGTGGGTGGGGACACTTTACTCAAGTTAATTTTTGGGGTTAAGTCTTTTAAACAAAACCGATTCGGGCAAAATCGAAGTATTACACCTTGGGGATATCCCTCGTCAGGGTTCAGGAATCACATTCTACTATACATCTGACTAAATCAAGTCCACGCTATGTTACAGTTCACAAATATTTCTTAAGGTCAAATTCATTTGATTCGTATGAGACAGATTAAAGTTGTATATAAAATAGACATATTGTCATATTTTTTGTAGAGATGCGTTGGCTTTCTATTTAGGGTAGGGAAGGTGCCCGGACTAGGAGGGAATTTCTCCATTGGTTTTCTTTGGCGCACCCTGTATCTCTGCTATGGTATATATGAGAGTGTGACTGTGACTGGAACATAGATGATTGAGACGATTTGTAATGAAGAGTCAAACAATTACTTGATTGTTTGAGGTGGTTCGGTCGTTGGTTGTGTTGACCAGAGTGAAGTCGGTCGGTCTGATTGTTTGAATTGGATTTGTCTAACAAGGGAACGCCATCACGTAGGCACCCGACAACCAATTTTCTAAATGCATTCCCGTCCTCTGAGTGTGTTTTCGTCAAAATTTGTCTGTGGAGATGAAGTACGTTTTTTGGTCAATCTTCAAAAATTTTATTAAACAATCCTGAGGTCCCCCTTTCGTAAATTTTGAAATCGCGTGTCTAAATGCGTGCTGTCTCTTGCGTTTTCCATTTTGCGTCAATATTGATTGAGACAACCCCATTAGATGCAAGACAAACAAGTTTAAAAAAATTCAAAATAATTTTTTCCGTCCAGATTTTGATTGAATATACGAAAGATTCTAAGGCAACTCAAAATGTGGACAAAAGGTATTATTTTGAATTTCTTCAAAATCTTTTGTAATGCTTGTAATGGGCATCTCTCAACATTGACGCGAAATGAGAAACACCGGAAACAGCACGCATTTTTACACGCGATATAATTTTTTTCAAAGGGGGGACCTCAGGATTTTTTTAATCAAATTTTTGCAAAACATGCCCAAAAAAAGTACTTAATTTCCACTGACTAATTTTGACGAAACCCCACTCAGAGGATGGCAATGGATTGAGAAAATTGGGTGTCGGGTATAGGTCTTGGTGCCTAACCGTGTGATGGGTTTCCCTTGTGAGATTTATCTTGATGGAGATCTAATGAATGAAAGATCCACCCAAAATCAAAGTCCCCCCATGTCATCAGTAAATGTCTCAACAGTTCCATCCAGTCTACAGTGACTGTGTCATGTCCTTTAAGGTGCAAAGAGACGTATGGCCCCAACGCCAACTCCCAATCATTTTCCGTTTGATACATTTCTCAAGAGTCAATCGCCCTTTGTTCCTTCAATATTACAATTCTCTCACAAGGAAAACACTTGGTAGGATAATTCCAATTAGTCATGGATTTAGTCTTAAGGTCAACCTCTGGAGGTCACTTAAAGCATTTTGCGTCACAATTGGCACGAGATATTTCACACACTGTGTTAGCATAAGTGAATGAATTTGGAGACAAATTTTCAGGTCGAAATTCGACGAACAGCTGGAATGATTCCCTTGTAAGTAAAAGAAACAATTGTGAGTTTTTTTTTACAATATTATAAGAGGAGAGAAGAACCCTTTGACTTGTTTTCCTTTGGTTCGTTGTTTGTGGGAGATCAAAACTGATGGACCATTAATGGGCATGTAGGCGTATTTAGATGTCCACGTCCAAAAGTTCTTGTCTTGGTCCATGTCTGTCTCATCCACGCCATGAGCCAGCCAAGAACCAAACACTTGAGTTCCTTGCAGAAAATCCTTTGATTTTTAATTCACCTGTGACTCGGATCATTGTTTTCTAAGTTACAGTTTTCTCCGAATCGTTAAGAAAGGACATCATTCCAGCCAGTCAAGGATAAACTTCGCAGCATTTCATCTCTCCTTTGTTCACGAACGTTTGGTACCCGGATTTTTTGAATATTCGGATTTAGGACAAGTTCGGACTCCGTTCCGATCTGTCCTTTTCAACCATGCGGCATTTAATCCCCAGTTTACAACTCTTAATTCTTACATTTTGTTGTGCTCTCAGTTATTCACATGATCAAGGTATTTCGACAATGACTTTTTAATATTTTGTGAAATTGTGGTCATACAATCTGTCCATGTTTTTCTCATCTCGCAATGTTATTTACGGCCGTGCAATTCCGTTTGTGGTAGATTAAGTGTGATTTTTATTCAGGAAATTTAATCGGAAATATTTGAACTAGAAAAAGGTGACATATTTTGAATTTTTTGCAGATAGGTGTCATTTTGGCAAATTTATTCACTTTTCCCTGAAGTGAAATGTATGAAGGCTCGACTAATAATCTCCAGTCTTGTTAAACAGAAGCAATATAATTTTGAATAACAATGGAGGGAATGTGAGGATGATTAATCAATTATGTTCAAAATGAGACTCCATTGAGAGTGATAATGATTAATCCATCATTTGTAAATATCTCTGACGTGAGCTCAGCGTGATAAATTCCATGACAGACAATTTAATTAAAGGAGATGGGTTAACAGAACTTCAGACCTTATAAATGAGCAATTGTCCACTTTCCCGGAACCAATCCACTGTAAAATTGTATTTGTACACAATTGATAATGTATGTATATCTCACAAGGGAACCTCTCTAAGTGATCATCAAATTTCGACTTTAATTTTTTTATGTAAATTCATTCCCTTATACCATCGCAGTGTATGAAATATCTCGTGCCACTTTTGCCCCACAATACTTTAAGTGACCTCCAGAGGTCAAAATGTAATGTACAGAGATGGGTATTGAGAAATCGTATTCGCAAAGGTCTCATTTGTTTGTGTGTTAAAAGTGAGGCCTTTTCCGGATATGGTTTTTAAATTCCTTTGTGAGTACACTAAATCTTGACCTCTAGAGGTCACCCTGGCCTTTGTCGGCAATAGTGGCACGAGATATTTCACATTCTGTTAGCATACGCGAATGAACTTGCAGACAAATTTTCGGGTCGAAATTCGACGAACACTTGGAAAGGTTTCCTTGTCAGTCATTCCAGGTATGCGTTAGAAAGTCTATCGTACAGGGTGGTGCATAACGTGTGAACCTTGTATGACCATCATTCCCTGGAAATTTTTGTCTAGAAGTGTGATAAACATTTTGTGGACAATTTCAGCGAGGGTGTACTCTAATATTTCAATAGTTGATTCAATTGTACGTATTTTTTTTTCAAAATTTCTTTGCAATAGATACTTTTCAGGTCAAACTGGGGAAGTGGGCGATTGCATTATGCACCACCCTGTACATTACTTACTTGGGTCTGGTGTTTAAAATAAAAAAAAATATATGGAAATGTAAATGGTTTATTTATGGTTTGAGTATGTATATTCGGATTATTCTTTTGAATTTTCAGAGTTGTCAAAATCCCTTGAAAAAGGAATCGCGGAGGATCGTTTTGTTCTGGTCTTTGAGAATTTATCACCTAGACGAAGGGGCCGGACCCCTGTGGACATTCTCTTGACCATTGACTTCCCTACAACGAAGAATCATGTGGCGTTTGCTCTGGACAGAAAAGCTCAACAGGGTAAGCGCCCATTAAATGACGTTTATGACCACTGTAATTTATCAACAATTTATTACCACGCTAACATAGGGCGGACCATGGGTGAATCTTTAATTGCACCCAACACAGCCCATGGCACTCCAATATTTATTTGCTAGTTTTTTAGGTGCTAATTTATTGTAATCATGTCATGTTGGGATCAAAAACTCATTCTCATTACATTACACAGTATGCAAGGGGAACGCTAATTACTACCATGAGGATTTGACAGCTAGCAATTAACAATTCATCCAGTCAAACTGCTTTTACCCGCATTTCGTGCGACACGGAGCATATTTGATGAAACTGGATATCCAATATTACCTTTTGGAAACAAACTTCACTTTCTCACAGCATTTTGAATCCCCGAACATGAAAACAGTTACAAGCCGCGTGTACTAATCAAGTACTTTTTTTTGACATATCTTCGAAAATTCTATTAAAAAAACCCTCGAGAAAAATCTCTTTAAAAAAATGAAATAGTGTGTTAAAATGCATGTCGTTTCCGGCGTTTCTCATTTCGCATCAATGTTGAGCGATGCCCATTAAATGATTTATAACAGATTTAGATTAAATTCAAAATACTTTTCTTCGTCAAGATTTTGAGTTCCCTTAAGTTCTTTGGTATATCCAATCAAAATATTGATGAAAGAAATCATTGAATTTTTTCAAAATCACCTGTAATGCATTTAATGGGCATCTCTCAACATTGACGCGAAATGAAAAACGCCAGAAACAGCATGCATTTATACACACGATTTCATTTTTTTCAAAGGGGGGACCTCAGGATTTAAAAAAAAAAGTAAAGTATAAAAAAAAATTTTAATTTGAATTTTTCACTATGCGGGTGGGCCAAATTAGACGTAATTAACGAATTGTAAAATGTCTTGTGGTTTTTAATAACTTTTAAATACGGTAGTGAATTTCCTTTCTTATGGTCATTTATTAACATACGGAAGATTTGTCCTTAGATATCGCTCACTCCTCCTTAAATATTAAAACTACTGAATTGCGAATTTTTAAAAAACTTTAGAAAAAGAATTTTTACGAAATATTAGAATTAGAGATAAGAGAAACTAATTAGAGATGTGGAGAGAGGAAAGGGTTGAACGGAATACATAGATTAAAGGTGAGGTGAATGGAGTGCGTTGAGGCCTCAGCGGGGGCTCTTGACTTGAGAATGAAATTTATTGAGATCTCTCAACTCTATAAAAGGCAAGGTCTAGAATTCAACCAAAGCGTCATGTCGCTCCGAGCCTCAAATTTTATTGAATCCAATGAAACAGACTTTTATTCTTCATCCCATAAACTTAATTCTTCTCTACCACGCATACACACAGTACTTTAAAAAGCATCCCATGCACCACATTCAATAATTTATTATTCACAAATATCAAGTCCAAACAATACGTCCTACAGGGTGGTCTATAAATCATCCAACTACCTTCACTCCTACATCATCACATGGAAAATGTATGTAGTCATGGACCACCCTGTATAGCAATGCAAAGTGTTTGTCAAAAGGGATGTATTTTTGAGAAACCATTGAAAAAAAGTATACTGCGTGGGGAATCACCCGAGTTAAGTATTTATGATATGTTTTACTCCTAAGGTCAAAAGGTGACACGAAAGGATTATGGCAACACTTGTTTTACGGTAAACTTCAGAATGGACATCCAGAAATCCCCGACATAATTTTAACATTGAGTTTTAAAGGTTTTACACTCAATTCTTATCCCTCTTCATTTCCGTACATATTACGGATGAGAATGAAGTCAAGGTTAATCTCTGTGTGTGGAATGTAATAAATAATCAATGCTAGCGTGATAACATCGTGTTTGTGGTAGAAGTATCTAAAGTATTTGAAAAATGAAACGAATTTCTTGAAAATATTATAGTCATCATCGAAACGATGGAGGACGGGTCAAAGAAAACGTTGAATATTCCATCAACGTTTCTGAGTGACACTTCCATTCACACATCCCTCGTTGTGGAAGTGACACAGTCCTGGACTGGGACTGCAAGATTGGCATTGTTCTTAGATTGCGATTCAATTGGACTCGTCACTCTGTCAAAGACTTTCCGGGAAATGCTCTCCAAAGAAAAACCAAGTTTAATTCAAGGGGTATGCTAATCCTGTCATTTGCTTCCAAAAATATTTCCTAATATTAGTTCACCTTACGACTGGGTGGAATCAAGATATCTTTTTAGCTAAACATTTCAAATCAGAAAACTAGAATTCAAAATTTTTTCTGATAAATGCATTCGTTAGTTATCTCATCATAGCCTTGGGACGTTCGTCAGGCACATAAATGTCTGACAGAAATGGTCAAGTAACGCTAAATTACGTGTCATCGGATATGTAAGCTGACAACCTCTAACAGAAATGAAGTGTCAGATGATAATTAACAAGGGAACCGTTCCAAGTGAAAATCGAATTTTTACCTGAAAGTTTTTCTGCAAGTTCATTCCTGTATACTAACACAGTGTGTGAAATATCTCGTGCCACTTTTGCCTCTAAATACTTTGGGTAGCCTTCGGAGGACAAGCTTTAATGTACAGAGACGGGAATTTAAAAACCATTTACTTTCCATTTACCTTCCATTAACTTTCGTTCTGAGTGCTTGTGTTGTTGGTGCTCTGATTCATTTGGATTTGGAGAGGATTTCGGAGATCCTAAGAATCCTTGACCATTTAGGGCTTTGAAATCGTGAAAAATTCATGGGTATGTTGCCTTAGGTGAACGTCCAACTCACGGAATCGTTAGGAATTTTCCTTTTAATGGGATTGGAATTCCAGACGTTGCCGAGACTGATTGGGGTTTTTTAATTTTCCTCCGGGATTATTTAGTGCCAGACGTGCGTCAACCCAGTCTGATTGCCTGATTCGCAAATTAAACAGTTGTACATTACTTTGTAATATAGTTACCTGTGACAGTCTGGTTGATCAGAAAACGTAATCGGCAAACTTCATACATACCCTGGTGTAAATATTTTTATAATCGGGTATCTTGTATTTGTAAGACAGGTAACCTTATCAGGTTACCATACATTCTGCTTTACAACGAAAAATTCTATTCGGGTTGGTTTCCCCATGCGGATTCCTATAAATCCTCACAATCTAAAGTACCGTATATGTCCGGTAAAACGGCAAAGATTGGTGCATGGAAAATTTTGATTAGGTGTGTTCAACTATAAAATTAATGGCTATTATGGGTAACTCGCGCGCGCGGCATAGTTAGGAAAGTCGCTTCTGAAGCACTCGCGGGTAGAGCAGTGATCTAGTTTACTAGGTTACTGAAGTGAGTAATGTTTCAGAAAGACTCTAATCATACCAAACAACAACAACAACAACAGCAAGAACAACAACAACAACAACAAAAAGGCTTCATTTGTGTGTGTGTTAAAATGAGGGCTTTCGCGGAAATGGTTTCTAAATCCCCATCTCTGTACATTAAAACTTGACCTCCGAAGGTCACCCAAGGCATTTAGCGGCTAAAGTGGCGCGAGATATTGCACACAACGTGTGAGCATAAGTAAGTGAAAGACAAATGTTCAGGTCGAAATTCGATGATCACTTGAGAAGGTTCCCTTGTCAGTTATTACAGGTATGCTACACCGTAGTGTCAATTGGATTCTGTGTAATAAGTCGATGATCACTTGGATATGTTCCCTTGTAATCTTCCCTAGATCATTTTCTTTGATTCTACATTTAATACAAACTCATCGAAACTGGATACGATAATATTTAATTATCTATTCAACTGTAGTTTAGCTATAATCATGTCTATATTGTATTTCTCAGTGAAGTTCCCCGAAATAAATTCTGAGGAGCGCACAACTCAAATTTCAATACAACGCCCTAGTCCCTCAAATACAGAGAAATAAATATTGTTCCAGAGGTGGGAAATGAACCCACGACCTTCGAATAAAGCCTCCGATGCTCTCACAAATGAGCTACCCTGAACACGTTAAGTTTCTCTCTGCACAGGAGGTCCTTGAGAATAAGTTGTATAGAAAGATCCCAAGGATGCTGCGAGTTGAGAAAAATGAAACATTTTTTAGCGAAGTTCCCCATTTATAACAATTTAATAAATTCTGAGGAGTGCACAACTCAAATTTCAATAAAACGCCCTAGTCCCTCACAAATACAGAGAAAAAAATATTGTGCCAGAGGTGGGAAATGAACCCACAACAATCATCCTGTCAAATTCTCACAGAAATTCATAATTCCTTAAGAGCCTAAAGAAGGTAATCATTCCCAAATTTATCGCTAAATAAAGTGAAGACAGTTGTGAAGCTAAATCTATACAAATACATTTGTCGAATTCGAGGTGTCTCCCCCAAACTGAATTTAGCTTAATGCCAAACAATGAAATCGCCCCTGAATATGTGTATGGACTTATTTTTAATAGAATCGGGACAGACGTGTCAAGGTCACTGTTCATCCCTCATTGGATGCTCGAGAAGTGCTGGATGACCTTCAATGTCCGTCAAGAGCAGAGCAAGCAATTCAACCAGCAAATAATGAAGTCATCACATACCGGCGAGGTAAGTTTTGATAAAATGGTTCGCCGATATGTCAAATATAATAATTAGTTTTGCTTCCATTAATTACTAAAAAGAATTAAAATTATATGCGGCATGACTTTTAATATGGTGTTAGATGTATTAAAACGTTCCTCTTTTATGTTTTATGCTGTAGACTAAATCCTAAATGGCGTTATGATGCACTAGACAATGCCAATCGTACATTTGTTGAATGGCTTAATATTTCTAGCATGTTGCGAACTCATTTGATTGACCATCAAATTTATGCTTTATTCCGAGTGAATGTAAAATCGGCCCTGCTTAAGCGACCACCTGTGACCGCTGTGGCTATGGTGACTATTTATATAACGCCATTCTCTACGATACGCCCCCTATTTTTAATATTTTGTAATGTGCGGCGGTTGCTGAAGGGAGATTTTACTGTCGTACATGACTAATTAAACGTACTTGCACCTCGATGCATGATAAACTTGACATAAATATTGAATGATTAACTAATTCATCTCATACTAATTAACCTGGAATGCTCTTGTTCATGTTCCGTGGAATGCGAAATAACAATACTATGTGAATGCGAATGGGAATGGAATTGGACTCACACTCAAATTTTTAAATGGATGACAACTTCTAAAAAACTAAATCCGCTAACAACAATATAACAATGTCTGCCCGTGTGGACCCAATCGAAGGACCATGTCCTCAGAAATCTCCAAATGTAGTCTCATGTCTACCACCGCTTCCATCTAGGGCTTTTAACCGAGGTGAGGTGAGAATGGATCAACAAGTGAATAACTAAACAACTAAAACGAGACCTTAACTTCGCACTCACTGCAAAGACTAACTTTTGGATCAATTTTGGCACTATAGAATAGTCTGGGAAATTCATTTTGCCATTGAGAACTATTATTAGTCCTTCTTGGCGACGTTTCAGGCCCTCATAGAATATACGCAATACATTAATTTCATCATTTCTGTCTTTAACATGCCAACCAATCACTAAAATACTTTCTTATTACACCTGAGTTATTACAAAAAAATAATTTTTCCTGTAGGTATTGCGCATGTGCAAAATGAAGGTCTTTGTTACTAGCAATTATAAATATTTTGTAGTTACCGTAAATGAGCAAATGTAGCCCTCGTACCGTTTAGATCGCGGTGCTTAAAGAGAACCCGCGCCTTTCTCCAGCTTTCGACATGTTACCTGAACGTTTCTAATAACGTGGTTTTCGTTTAGACAACGTTAGGGTTTCCGTTAATTAACGAAAAAAGTATCCCGAAATCCAACCTTGGTGCAGCGTTATTCATAAACGTACTCACAACGTTCACTGACGTTTTGTTTTGTGTTTAGGGGACATTCCAATTTTCTCACCAGATGAAGACCGAGGTAACTTTTAATTTATACGATTCCCTATAAAAGTCGTTAATTATTTAATCACAACTGAATTATGTTGTAGATACACTTCTTATCAAAGCTATACAAGACTTGATTAAGGAGATCATCGCACTCCGACTCGAAGTCACCGGTGAAGTAAGACCATTTTACAAATTTACAAAATCAATTTCTTTTAGAAGACCACGTAATGTAGTGAGCGCCAAGCGTATTCGACGAAGTCGACCGTTCAAGGCCTACTTTCTAATTATTTATATTGATATACAGCGTACTGACATCCGATCCTTGAGAGAAACATTAGAAAACTGCGAGCTGTGTCGGCGACAACGTAAGCTGCAAAAAAAGCTTCAATGATTACCTTTCTAGTTTGACATACTTGATCGGTGGACATATATTTGTTTAGCTCCACCGGAGATTAAAACCGGATGTCAAGCCACTCCACCACCTTGCTACCCTGGCGTGCAATGCCGAGATGAACCCGGAGGACCCCGCTGTGGTCCGTGTCCGAGAGGTTATTTCGGCGATGGGAGGACGTGTAGACAAGGTCCGACTTGTGCGGACAGACCTTGTTTCCAAGGTGTCCAATGTTACGATACCGCCGATGGTTTTCAATGTGGTCCTTGTCCATCTGGTTACGAAGGGGATGGTCAACGTTGTCAACGCCGGCGTTCCTGTGACAGCAATCCATGTTATTCAGGCAAGAACTTCATATTTTTATTTGCTTTCAGAAATCCTACAAAACCGCGCGTTCTATACGGCAAGATTTGTTCGTAAAAATATAAAGTTCTAACGTAATCCTAAAATTCTGCATTTTCGTCCACTCAACAATAATCAGTAGTCAGTCCGAAGGTTTTTGTGTGAATAACTCCTTTGCAATATTTGTGAACAGGTGTACAATGCATTGACCAGGACGAACCACCATATTATCGTTGCGGATCTTGTAAAACTGGTTTTACTGGGAATGGAACTCATTGTTATGATCTGGATGAGGTTAGGTCATTCCATATTTGGAATTAATCACCACATTAATGTACCGTAGATTCATTTACGATGACAGGACCTACCGATAACACTTGACTTTTATGTTTACAGTGTGACCTGGCTGAACCTTGTGATCCGCGGGCACGATGCATCAACATGGCCCCTGGGTTCCGGTGTGGTCCAGTACGTCATTTACTTTATGACCTAACAATTTAGTGCATACAAAAGCTTGACCAAATCTTAGATAAATAAAACAGTTGTAAACTAGAAAGAAGTCGCACGAAAGAATGTTCAGAGCATTGTTCGTCAGTTGCAACAATTGACGAACAAAAATTGAAATTTTGTGTTCTGAGTGTAGATATCTCTTTTAGTAAACCACTCGGAACATATTCTTCAAAATTTTATAAATCTTTGACCAATTCTTAACACGCCACGATTTGTTTTCTCACAATTTCTATTAAACTGACGATGATGTTGCTTTGTAACTAGTGTCCTGCGGGATTTACTGGCAGCACTGGTCTTCAGGGTGAAGGGCTGGACTTCGCAAGGAGAAATCGGCAAAGATGTTATGATATCGATGAATGTCGTCATGCAAATGGCGGGTGTGTGGAGAATTCTAGATGTGTCAACACCGAGGGATCTTTCTACTGCGGGGAATGTGAACAAGGATTTGCTGGGAATCAAACGTTGGGATGTCACAATCGACCAGGAATGTGTCCAGACGGGTCTTTCTGTGACGAAAACGCCGAATGTGTGCGCCTCAGTGGTCTACGGTACTACATTTGTAAGGTAACTGAATCTTGAATGGTTTGTTTATAATGGTAATACCGTTTAG
Source organism: Protaphorura glebata (assembly GCA_034694305.1). NCBI lineage: Eukaryota > Metazoa > Arthropoda > Collembola > Poduromorpha > Onychiuridae > Protaphorura > Protaphorura glebata. Next base: position 12,218 of record JAQFYE010004263.1, read on the forward strand.
AAAAAATAGTGAATCTATAACTTGTATTTCCAGTGCAAAGTTGGCTATGCCGGTGATGGAAAGACTTGTGGTCCAGACCGAGACTTGGATGGTTGGCCAGATTATGACCTAAACTGTAACGATAGAAAGTGTCGAAAGGTTAGACAAAAAAAATGTGATAAAATCGAGGTGTCACTAATTAGCGGGATTCTTTGAATAAACAGGACAACTGTGCTTACACGCCAAATTCAGGGCAAGAAGATGCTGATAATGATGGAATTGGTGATGCCTGTGATCCAGACGCAGATGGAGATGGGATTCTTAATAGTCCTGTTAGAATTTTGACAATTAAACTATGAAATTCGTTGAATAAATGTTTTTTTTTTAATTGTGGTTTTGCTCCCATAATAGGACAATTGTCCTCTTCATCCAAATCCGCTTCAAGAAGACTCTGAACTTGATGGTGGGGATAAACAAGGAGACGCTTGTGACAACTGCCCCGTTAGTCTACAGCAACGACATATTAATAATATGTAAAATGCCTTAAAATGTATTCTTGGATTTTGTAGACAGTGCCGAATCTGGATCAAGAAGATACGGACAAAGACGGAATTGGTGACGCTTGTGATGAGGATATTGACAATGATAGTAAGTCAAGTTGTCCGCACTAGGTGGAATCTGTAAGACTGTTTCTGTAATTATAGCGAAGTGTCTAAATTGTAAAGAAATTAATGATCACAGTCACTGTCTGAACGAACTAACATCGATTGTCTAAACTAGGAATCCGAAATGAACAGGACAACTGTCCAAAAGTCGTCAACACTGACCAGCGAGACTCTGATCGGGATGGACTTGGAGATGCTTGCGACAATTGTCCGGTAATTAAGACAATTGGTAAATTATCCTCATTTTCTTTTAGGACTAATAAGGAAAAATATTAATTTGTTTAACAGAGAGTGCCAAATCCAAACCAACTTGACAGCGACAGGGATTTGGTTGGTGACGCTTGTGACAGCAACGTGGACAGAGACAGGTCAGGAATTTTGGACTAATTATTTCCATGGTGTCATTAGAAAAATTATTTTAATCTATGTTTCCTAATTTTAGGGATGGTATACAAGATAACGTAGACAATTGTCCAGGTAAGCTATATACATACGTATTTATCGAATCCACACTGGCACAAACGTATATACAGTATCGGACATAAGAGTGTGTCGGCCCTGGAAATCATTTTCAACACCGCATTTTTAGAGATAATTTTTTTTTGAAAATTGTATTGTTAAATTTATAGCAAAGAGAGTTGTGAGAATGGTTCACATTTCTGTGTAAACACTTTGTAACTCTTGAGAATTTGGTCAAATGATTTCAGACATTCCAAACAGCGATCAAACGAACCATGACAATGATGGGTTTGGAGACGCTTGTGATCCAGACAAAGACAACGATTCCATTTTGAATGAAAATGACAACTGTGAGTTGGTTTACAA
>JAQFYE010004264.1:0-13680 GCA_034694305.1 Protaphorura glebata
AAAAAAGTTTAAATTCGCTGGGTTTCGGTATTGGTGTCAAGCAAATTCGATGAAAATGATTTTCACAGACAGAACATATCACATTTGCCTGTATTTTATTATTCATGGATTCAATTGACGGATGCACGTTGTAGTTTACGCGTAGTATCGAGTCCGCAAATTTGAATAAAACGCTTATGTGTACGTTCTTAACTAAGGTGGTTTTGGCGTACAGGCCATACGGATATCATGACAACATGAACTCTCGCCGCCGAATTATGCGAAGCAAATAGCTAATGAATAGTATCGTACATTCATATAGACTGAGTACTTTATTGCCATTTACCTCCACAATTATCCCCTAACGCAAACCATCCAAAAAGGGAAGGTTGAGAGCAATGAGTGCCGGGACATTAATCCACCAGGTCCCGGGTTCTAGCCTGATCGGTCGACTTCCTAATTCCCTGTACGTTTGGATGTCCGCAACTTGGTCAGTCTGAAATCTTGAATTAATTATCTGGGCCAATGGTTTCTCAAGTATCACCTCGTTGATATCAACTCAACGAGGCGATAAAAGCGGACTCAACAAAGCCTAGAAGCCGAGAACTCATAAAGTTGACAGCGCGAATTTAAACGAAGAGGTTTAAATTACTAAAACAGTATCTGACTTAAGATTTTCCCGGCAGGTTAACTTGCAGCCACATAATCCGCTCCGAGCAAACAGGTTTCTACAAAAAACGGGTTTTGACCGACGATAGCCGATAGCTCTGAACCTGGTCTGAGGCTCAGTTGACTCAAGTGGGGCCTGATGGACAGCAGCGCCATTTTGTGTCCTGGCAAATACATTTGTAATGTATATAAGGCAAATTTTTTACATCGCGTTTTCGTATCACCGCGAAGTTTGGTAGATTGGGTATGGAAGGTTCATGAACCATCCTATAGCCCGGATTCTCTCACTCACCCGATGACCAGTTTTCAAAATGACTAAAATATCGAGTCAATTGTACACATAACTGGTCAATTGTACAACTAACAAATAGGACAAGTGACTACGACATAAACATATGCGTAATATACAGTGTCCCATATACATAATGATCCTTGACATAAACACGACCCAAAAAATACTCGAAAGCGTACACATTACAAAATACTTACACGACTACATTTGCAAATGTAGGTTGCTTCCTTTCGGAGATCGGTTCTCGGTGGCATGCAGCAAAGAATTGACAATTTCGTGCTTCTATCGGATGGAAACAAACCATCATATCACAAGAAAGCATACACATGACAAATCATATGTAAGTCCAGTCATACTAATCCTGACATGGCAAATGGGTTTAACTTTCATTCATTCATAAGGTCAACAAAGTTATAGTTCTACGACTACATATTGAAATAATCACGCGGTAGTTTTGCGTAGTATGAAGCTGTATACGGAGCCGGAAACAATACAGAAATTAGAATTTGGGTCATTACTAGTTGCTGGTTTGTGTATTTGGGTAGATCAATATATATGCAGTTATATATGTATATACAAAGAAGTAATAGCTTTGTTTCTGAAGCCGAGATAATAATATCATAAAGATTAAGAGTGTAAGCTAATAGTTAGTCGCAAGTGAATAGAAAAGTATTATGAAAAACATATGTAGGCTTGACTTTCTAAAGTCAAATAAGAAATCTGAATGATTATAAAACTTCACTAACTCGGGCTTTGAAGATAATTTCTTCAATTTTGTTTTGTTCTTAACTTCTAATATCAAGAATGCAAGGAAAGAGTACTTTTAAAAAATTAGAACGGCGAATGACGTTGGGTCCAGGAAGGCGTACACAAAAAAAGTACGAAGAGAATTTAAATTAAGTCTTGCCACTATTATATTTTGGCATTTTGTATCCCGCATATTATTTTCTGTATTCTTGATTTTAGCATAGTTTAGTCATCTATCTTGGTGCAGTGTGTACATAATGGAGGTCAATCGGCTCCACGAATTTGAATAGCTGCAGCTGTAACCGTAGCTTTATATTTTGTATATTTATTTTATGGCTAAGGGATTGCGGAGAACGGTGAATGTTAGCTCATAACGTGAACGCAGGTTGTCGCATAAAGGTTTTTAGTCCAAACGTATAATATTTGGAGTTCGTCCAACGATTATGAAGAATAGATTTTTGACGCAATACGAGTTGATACTTTTGTAATTAATCTAAGATAAAATGCCAGGTCAGAGAAGTTGGGATTCTTCGCTAGTAGTTACCAAAAGCTTAACATGTCTTCCGGTATTTCACTTATCAAAAACTTAATTCTCAATTAGAAGCACCCATTGTCCAGGAAAAACCATCGTTTCATTAGTTTTTACACAATACGGTAGATTGTGTGTTTAGCAAAATGAGTTTCTCAAAATTTTTGATACCTCGATACAGATCATCTGCTCTGCATATATAAATGAAACTTGAAACATTCCTGACTCCGTCCATATGTAAGCGATATTACCATATCTCCATTATTTTCTGGAACATTTGGGTTGAAATATATATGATGGTGACTCCGTCAGATCCTATCAGGTGCTCCATGATTTAACTGTTCCAGTTCAGAAACCTTTCACTCCAGTTACTTTTGCTGCGCTCATCTTTCTTGGGACCAATTTTATCCTTCATATCTGCTCTGCACAGCAAAACTGCCAATACTACTCAGCTTTGAACGAACGAAGTACCATCAAGATGATTTCGCTAGACTTTTGGAGAGGAAACGTTCTTGCCATCCCATTAATCATATTTCAAATTATGTTTATAAGACAGGAGTCAAATACTTTTCTGTTGAAAGATTTCTAAAAGCCGTGTGAGAATGAAGGTAAGGAAATGAATTCACTTTCACACTATACAAGGGTGAAGAGTGAAAGTTTTCGGTGTCAAAGTCACATTTTAACCGGCATGTTTTCGTCAGCTTTATTTCCTCGCCTTACCATAATTAGTTGAACCTACTCCGTTCTTGTCAGTTCAACTCCTACACAAAACTCCTAAATTTTTGTTCGGATGATACTCACCGCTTATACTTGAACGTATAGAACTGTTTAGTTCATAGCACAGCCATATAGCTATATAAAAAGTCCATTTGTTTACATAATACTAACAAAACACCACGCTTGCAAAATATTTTAGAACAATCCCACATAACCTCTCCTTGACGCGAGGTAGAGAAAAACGGTAATGCTTACATTGTTGAAAAGAGGAAGAAACTCTGACACTCGTAGTCGTGTCAGTCGTAGTACATCCATAAATTTCGGGATATTGCTCAGTTGGCTTAATGAAAGTTCATCTTCGTTGGAAACTACTGGAAATGAATTTCAGGCGAGAAATTAACTATGGATACGAATTTGACAAATACGGCATTGTACGTCGACTTCGTATACTGAACTGCTTGGGCAATGGACCTTCATTATCGACATTAATAAAAAAATTCTCTGACTCTGACAGTCAGTTGTGGATATGAATGTATTCCTCAGACTTTGATTGATTTCACCAGAAGTTAAAATGGATGTCACTCCTGAGGTCAAACTTGACAAGACTTAAATGTTTTTTATATACTTAAGCCCTGAATTCTAAGCCTTGCAATTCTAACTCAATTCTTGGTGATTGCTTTATTTCTTGTCACTGCATTGTGCATGGGTAATCTGAATTGAATTGTGTGTACCTATATGTGTATATTTTATTTTAGAATAGGTTGTCTCCGTTATCTCTTCGCAAATATCAATTGAATTGAATGGAATAATATTCCATTCCTATTGCCTCCTCAACCCATATCCTTTCCTCCACCGTTCAAGCTTATTCTCAAGAATAGAACATTCAATGAAATACACATTCACGGATCTATCCAAAAATTCCGAGTTGGAGATAAATCTTTCTCCATACTCACATTACTTTCACTTCGAGAACCAGTGCGAGACGAGCTAGGCGAGGAAATTGTACAGTCAGACTTATTCCCGGTATTTTCCTTTCTACACGGATACGGACAAAGACGTGTCTTACGGAAATTATGTGTTGAAGTCCATACGGATTTCCAGGACCGTTTTGATTAACTATCTTTGTACTTCAACGAATTAATCATTTTAAGCGAATAGAAATAATTCTCTTTACGATTTGAAAATCCATCTGCAGGTAGAAATATTGATGTAATGTATTTAGTACTTTCAGAAAATATCCTTAAAACTTCAAACTTCATGGAACGTGTTATCATTCGAGGCATTTCTTTGTACTTCATGGTCCATTTCATCACCTAAAGTCCTACTAGGGGCAGTTTGTGATGCACTGACTAAAATTGACTGTATGGAAACGGAACTTCCTTCGTTCCTAGCCAAAGTGAGAAACAACGAACCCCTGAATTAATTGTAAAGGTCACACCTAACCAACTCACGGCTGTAATTAGATGACTTTATTAATCAGGATATTTTAATTACAACACAAGACTCAAAAAAACTCTGAGCGCAGAAAACGCGGAGCTACTGTCTTGGTTGCAGGTTCACGTTGATCTGAGGTCTAGTGTGGACCAGACCGCGTCTGTCCACTGTTCCTTGGCTGTGGAATGTTCCACGGGCTTCCATGCCCGTTGAGTTCTTGTTCTGCCTTGAGTCCACGACGACGACCACGACGTCGGTCCTCTGTTCTTTGGTTCTTCTCCAAAGTTCTTTGATGTTCCATTCCCACCACTTCTGGTTCTTGTCCGATCACGTTCCGCTCGTAAAACTACTCACGAGTGATTGGGTTCACTAGGGTCTCAAAAGGGGGAGCGGTGCTCTCCACTGTCCAAACTCGGGTTTTCAACTTTCACTTTCACCACGAGTAAATAATAGTTACAAAATATCTTAACAATATCCAACAATCATCACGCTGACTAAGGTGTTTATGGGCAAATCCTGAATAAGCGGAAAAAGATGCTTTTGTGGAGTGACTTTGTTGCAATTTTTTTTGCAAAATAATAATGTTTTTTTTTTAAATTTACTTCATAAATAGTCATTATATTATATAACAGATACAGGGATTCTTTTGACAAAGGACAAGGAACCTAATCCATAATGGAAATCCCCCGTGAGATCCGGCTCAAATTTTGACATGTTATGCCCCAAGTGTCCCCTAAAAAACTTTCGCAGTTTCGAATCTTGGGGATACTTTCGTGTGATTCCAGGAGATCAGTAAAGGTCAAGGCATTGTCACTAGATGACCAAGACCAAGTTCGGTGTCATTCAAACACGGTGAGGTAAGGAGAGGTTTATGGTGTGACCTTTCTAAATTATTTGGCTTGTCGAATTCATATTGGTTATCAAATACTTGAATAATTCGAACGACAACCAGGAGTTACTGTACAATGTTTCATTCAGCTCTTTGAGATAATCCGTACCGTGTCACGGGGTAAGCAAAGTTAGTGACTACTCTTGTTTAACTTTGCTGACCTCTGGACGGGTCATAGGTCATCGCAGAAGTTGGTAACTCTAGTTTTGACCTCAACGGATGATCACAGAGTGCTTTGTTGTTTGTTTGTTTTTCCGTTAGAGTGCCAACACCTGCATTCAAACATACAGAGTATACGAGTCTCAAGATGTCTATGAAAATTAACGTCAGCTGATTTTAGCTTTCTTTGTAGTGGAATACTAGGGTGACGTAGACGTATGATGTTTGTACACTAGAAAAATTGGTACTGGTACATCCTGGTTTGAAACATAATGCTGACTGCAACATTTCTACAATTTTAAACCTCAGGCCATCACGTTTGGTTACTGCTATTTCTATTTCTATTCAAATAGTTTCAAAGTCCTTACATTTTCCTTGACTTCTCGGATACTTTTTCTAAAAACTAATCGTAAAATGGAAACGTCTACTTTTTCCGGAAAAAATGACTCACTTCATCTATAATTGGAAATGAGCACAATTGTCGTCTCTAGCTTTGTGCATTATAGACCACCCTCTAATCCAGTATTGTTCCATGTTTTTTACCTGTCAGTTGATACCAGACTCAAGGATAAGAATTCTGTGAACTGGACATTAATTGAAGCCGAATATGGTTTATAGTCTATCTTGAAGTTGAAATGTGATGCAGGTTACATGTTGTAGTCTTCTTGAAGATTATTCATGAAACTGAAACCGAAAATCTCAAAGTTTCGGTCTAGGATACCGAGATATTCAAATTCAGTGAAAAGATTGAGAATCAGTTTCTTTCCCCTTCCGTGTACTCTTGCCAAACAAAAAGACGCGGAAGACTCTTTTCCATTTCCTTTGTATTCCCCGTCCGGGAAATCATGTTATGTCTGAGTTAGCTTGTTGTAATCCGATCGACTATTGATGATTTGGACAAAATCCATCAAACTCCTAACTCCATTCTTCCATGTCAAGTCTCCAGCAAACTATAATAGAGTTTTCCTGTTTGGAAATTCAAGCAGAAAATCGCAGTATGCTACAGCCGAGATGAGAAGCTACAGCAGTAGTATCCGGGTCTCACATGTGTTTGCATTTGCATCTACTTCCATATCCCCAGAACAAAACTTTTGCCAGCATTTTGACGGTTCTAAGGAAATGAGATGGGGAAGAAAATGAGACTCCCGTCTTGCTCGACTCTGTTTTGTCCAAGATTCTTTCTAAAACGGAATTCTGGTTATCATTCGAGCGGCCAAGCCAGTTCAGTCCAGTGGAGCCAGATGAGAAGAGAACTCTGTGAACCCGGTAATGCTTTTCTTCTTATGGTTCGTCTCAAAAGGGTAGCCGTTGAGGTGACAATAGCAGTTCCAGTCTCGCACAGTCATAATGTTACCTGTCAGGCGTCTCTCACTACGTCATCCGTGCTATCTTGTAAACTAGGTATTACATAATTTTTCAGTCCAACACTCAACACTAAGTTTTTCAAGTCAGTTATGCGAAATTCTATTGGCTGATCGCACCCCCAAAAGAAAGAACTTTCATTACAGATGAATTGGAAAATTTCCAGCTGTCTTGATGTATGTATTTCTCAGAGTCAGAGGATGCCTATGACTTCCAATTTTCATTATCATTTAAACTTTTTCAACTCCTCAATTTAAGTTCGAGACTTTTTTAATTAACCAGTCTGTGCCTTGACTATGTTTGAACAGAAACCGAATAGGACAGAAAAAGCAGTTCGAACTATACTTCCTAGCATTCTTTACACAATAGACAACAAAATGGAGACAGATACTTGAGTTGTTAAATTCTCGTATAAAATCCCATTGGTAATAGAACTCAGAAGTGGAACACCGACTGCAATGCAACAACTTTTTGATTCAAAAACATTCGAGTAAGTGGAATAAGAATAGCCGTGCGGAAATACTCGGTGGACATTTTTTTTAACAAGACCCATTTTTGAAATTGTATTGAAAGTTTTAAAACCATAGTCTCAATACTGCAAAGGACACTACCACTTATTCTATTCTGGTTATAGGAATGCGCCCAAAAAGTTTGTATTGAATACTACTATCGACGGTCCCGAGATTGGATTGAAAGTTTGAATAAACTGCAGACTCCAAACGAACACAAACTCCTTGTCTTGACAGTCCCTCTTTAAACAAGACAATCACCATTGCATTGTTGAAACCTTGGAATATATGCTTGTTTTCATGATATCGTACCCGCCAGGATCGGAACACCTCGTCGGATATAATCTAAAAGATGGAGATGCATTCATAAGTATGATTCCAGGAACATTCCGATCAAAATGGTCTATTTTGAAGTTAGGGTTCTTGGAATAATGTGGATACTGTGTTATACTAGAATTTTATGAGGTATCTGAACATACAAGAATTAGCTCAAATGATTAGGTCCGGGCCGTTCATAGGTGAATGTGTCTCCGTTCACTTTTTGGAGAGGTGTTCCGATCCTGTCCAGATACCCGGTATTCACAGAATCTCGTTCGTCAAAGAGCGATTATGTTGACCGAACAATCTATTACAATTTAACTTTTATCGTGTTATTTTGTTCCCTTTTGAGTTTGGTACAGTGGCAGCGACTGTGCACACAGACATAAGACAACCATGGTTCATTACCTTCCCCACAGAAAGTGAGCCGAGAGAAAAGTGGCTTGGCTTTCCCTGAAAGAAATAAATAGGATCGTCTCTCGATCGCTTTCATCTACTCTTACTCAGTCAGAGCCAAAACCTCCGCTCAAACTGAGTATCCACATCCTGGTCTACGTTCCGGAAAGAGTCAATAAAGACTAACGTACGTTCATACCAAGTAGTATAGATCAAAAACTCTAAAAACCCTACTATCTCACTACACATATGTCCTATTGCAACAATAATGAGAGCAATATACGCGATCCACGCTTCCTTACTTGCTTTACTGGGACACTAAGTTTCTACGATAGAAGAGAATGTATAGTCAAGTAAGAATGAGTATTTATGGGGTTATTATTTGAAATAATGTTGCAATGCAATGGATTTCTATTTAAAGCTAAACTCCAATCCTCAGGGTACTAAAGGTTGTAAAGAAAAATAGATACAAACGTGTAATTCAGTTTTATATATCAGGTGACAGCGTTACGGTATTAAATAATATACTATAAAATAATCCAAATACAAGGATTAAAAGTGATATTTAATGAGAAAACCAGTATTATGCTTAGTCATAATAACAGTCAAAACTTATTATGGACAATGCAATCCGAATGAATACCTGCTCAGGTATCGGTATCGTCCGGATACCACCGCTTCCCTACTTAATTTAGTACCCGTTCCTGGTCATACGCAGGACTTACTTTTTGTCGTTTACAACAGTTTTACTTCAGTAAAAGGGTTGAAAGCTTCGCGGAACATTAAAAAAGAAGTATATGAGAAGTTAGTGCTGTATTGGATACGTTATCTAAAAATCTTGTTTGCAATATTTTAGATAGAGGCGACTACAGTGTAATTCATCTTTTTTGACCCAAGTTTAACTCTAAATATGGATGAGTTTGAGTTAGAATGATTGGAATGTCTGGAATTTTTTATTCAACATTCCTAATTTTAGTTGTCGATACACCGGGTGCGAAACCCCTATTAAAAAGGGTCAAGTTTTGCAACGAGCAATTCTAAAGTTTATCAGCCTTTATTGCTGAAGTCAGAAGCCACGTCACCTCAAATAACTGAACAATCTCTGCTATTTATGTCTACTAGGCCATCAATCCCATCAATTCAATCGTATACTAATCTACTTTGCTGAATGATCTACAAATGTGGGTTTATGGATAATGGACGTAGAGTCAGTTTAAGTTGTATCCTTATGGTGTAGTACACACGACCGAGGCTACTACATATGCATATGGTGAGGGTTAATCCCTTGAGCAGACGAAGTATAGTCGTTGATTTAAACAAATTTTTCTGGACACTCTGGAGTTTCCCATTCTACTGCTACTATAATATGTACTACTCTACCCTGGGTCAAGTGTAAAGTGTAACCTCTGTGAAAACTATAGACAATGAAGTTTGATTCTGATTATGTCCTAGCGTTAGTGTCCATTAATATTAATGGTTGTATTTTTAAGGTACTATCATTGATGAAATGTCACACTCTTTCGAAAGTCTGTTTATCCAAAATAGATGACAAGGAATTATTTTTACCCTGGAGAAAGCCCAGTCGGGAACAAGCGCAAGAGGCCGGACTATCTTTCGTTTGTATTTTGTATGGTCATGTTGGGGGTGCATCGTTCGTTCACGTGAGGTATTATCCATACCAAGCATAAATTCTCCTGAGACTGTCAGTCGTACAAAGAAGGAAAAAATGAAACGACCCCCATCCTCCCCACAATCGAATGAGAAAAAAAGAAAGATGAATGGACTTGTGTTCAGTTCAGATCAGATCAATATCTCCATTTCCCAAAAGATATTTCCATACGTGTGTACACGCCTGGGTAATTCATATATTTACATTGCATTGCAATGCCTGTTTTATATGTCCTCTCTATACTACCCGGTTTTCAAATTCGTGTGAAGAAAGTTGAAGACAATACTTCTAAGGCATCACACATAAGCGCTGGCTAGCACATATTTTCTGATCCCTCTCTTTCCATCTCAGGCACAGTCCAGTTCCAGTTTCCACTTTCAATACAAATGTGGTCATTCCCCCGGTATGAACCGCATTGAAATAAATGTATTCTTTTTTCTCGATTGCTTACTTACTGGTCCGGCAATAATATAGTCCCTTGAAAGGAGCATTATTCTGATGTAAACTCAACAGATATGGCTTTATCATCAGTTAAACTGCAACCAACCAATCTGTGAAATTATGGGTCGTAATGAAATATGAAGATTCTACCCACCAAATTCGTGACGTAGAAGAACTCGAATTGGTTAATCCTTAGAATTATTGGTCAATAGGATTTTGTATCTGAATTGCTTCCGTTGTAAGACAAAGCCTTAAATAAAAACGTCCAAGAGAATGCTGAGTCTGAGTGTGACGAAGTACCAAAATCAGAGAAAATGTTCTTGTCAGTCAGCTCCCCGTACCAAATTGTGAAATGTCAGAATAAGTATTAATGCATCCGTCGAATTATTCGAATGACTGTTCGGATGCAGATATGTTGAATCTCTTTAAAGAAAACCCAGGTTTTACAGGTTACAACCTCAGAATTCTTGAGCAAATACACATTTATAATCATAATACGTACAGATGTTCATCTCACTATTACAATAACATAATTCAGATTCAAATTCATTAAGACCAAAATTAACTTAAGATTCACAGAAAACCTTATCGTTCTGCGTGTGTACGGATTGGGATTTCTAACCACTTTGGTGCAGTAGAACAATAAATTGCACTCGAATAAATCATCTCATCTAGTCATTGGTACATTATAAGAAGTAAGGACTGGCATTTGAAGGAGGAATAATCCGTTCCGAGTCGGGCACTGCATGGAAGATTTTGGCATTTGGACGTTCTTTGTTTCCTGGGAATTCCAAGATAGCGGCGACATTTCCACATCGATAACAGTAATTAGGGGCAGACCAGACGGTAACAACTTTTTCATCAAACACGTATTTGTATCCTTCATTGACGAGTTGATGGGCTCGGCAGAGAAGTGTAAGATCGTTGACCTCCAAAAATTCTTCAGCTACTTTTGATCCAAATAGCCATCCTGCTCCGCGTGGACTAGTCGCCCAATCCTCAATTGTTTCTTCAGGGTCGGACCACACCAAATCGCAAAAGGCACCCTCATGCGGAACTTCTTGACCTCTATCAATCGAACGAATTTGATCCAGAGTCACAATTTCAGGAGATAAACCGCCATGGACGCATAAAATTTCTTCGTCTATCAGCTAATAATAAAAAATTAATATTTTTTTACTCTCCAGATAATGAACTGAAATGGAAATAGGTATTGCTGTACTTACAGCTGCTATAGTTAATAGATCGAATACTTCGCAACATGTATTCCAAGCGTTCGCATTGCCGTATTTGTTTAGACATTCATCTGAAATACAAACACATTACAAAATAATCAATCACTCAATGCATGTCGTCATGAATTTATTATGCCTTACCATAAAACCCGTAAACTTGAGTGATTTGTCTAGACTCGTGATTTCCGCGGAGAAGAACAATTCGATCAGGATATCTAGCCTTCAATGTGAGAAGCCGAGTAAAAGTCTCTAGAGAATAGTAGCCCTAAGAATGAAAAATTTGTACAATTAAAAATGATCCACCTATATATAACGAATGTCATTCAAAGCCAGGGGTTCGATTCCCACGACCAATCTAACTTTTCACAGCCGATTTTCGTTTCAATTTTTCCGAACCTCATTTATTTATGATAGTCCACACATTACTATTCATAAATAAATGAAAACTCATACTATTCCTTTCAAAAATGTTGCCTGGGAATAACATACTTGGTTAATTCTTTTTCATTTTAAAATTTGTTTAATTGTAAAAATTGTCACCCCAGAACATCACATTTGTATTTTTCATTACTTCCGTGTTTTTAGATAAAATAATAATAATTACTTCACTAGTACAAATACCGCTGAAACATCCAAATGACGAACGACTTACACTGTCCTTATGGGTTTCAAGAGAATATTTGCGGAAATAAGCCTTATTGCAAAAGTTCAACTGATCCGGGCTTATTTATTATTTAGACGTTAATTTCAAATCAGTGCAATGGAATCTACATCCAGCATAATCACATTTGAAGCGCTTAGTACTTGACACTTGATCTGCATTATCGTCTTCGTCAAGTCGTTCGTCCGATTCACGGGTCACAGTCAAAAAACTCACAATACTTGTTTGTTTCTGTTTCGACATATCTGAATAAAACTGAACTACCAGTGACTTTGTCATCACACAGAACAATCGAATAGAAAAAAGTACGGCAGGCCAGGACAAGGCACACACGTCCGGTCAACTCAAATAAGAACAAAGGAATGACTGAATAACTACTGTGTGAGAGTGCGAGGCAACGCATGATGCCAACGTCTTATGACCCTACGTAATATGAGTCCATAAAAATCAAATTCGGGAGATTATCCTGCAGTGCCTCGCAGGTTTTAAACGAGGTTCCGAAAAATTTAAAGGAAAATCGGCTGTAACATTTTTGGTTGGTTGCGGGAATTCAACCAACGGCTTTCGCTTGCGAAAATAATCCCCTATCCTTTGACCTACCCTGTCCACAAAATCTCCCATGAAAATATAACGAGTATCTGGAACTTCACCACCATGGCGAAACAACTCCTCCATGTCGTAAAACTAGAAAGACAAGTCAAGCAATATTAAAATATGTAATACCAGGAAACCAAAAATAGGTTAATCGCTAATTAAGATCTTCAACTAACTTGTCCATGAATATCTCCACAAATAGTGACGGGCGTTGAGACCGGTTGAATGTTGGATTCCTCAATGAGAATTTCCGAAACAATAGAGCATAGTTTCTGTAATAAATGATACAGAATTAAAATTATGGTTAGGTCTCACACTCTACTCTCAGTCAATTGAAATCATGTGTGATGTCCATTTCAATTTTAGCCCGTTTGCGGGCTTATGTGATCACCTTGTCCGTCCGTCTATCCGTCCGTGGTCCGCTCCTCTCTGCTGACATATACGTGCGTTCATAAGGTCCGTTTTACACTAACAGAACACACTCGGACGCAGTCAGAATACCATATACCTTAGAGCAATCGCAATGCACAGTTGATGACTGTTCTTTGCAATGAGATAGGCAACACGAAGCAACACCAATTCGTCTGTTCGTCTGAATGCAGCGATAGCGAAGCAGAGGGAAAATATGGGGAAATATAACATTACGGTCAGAATGCTATATTGCTGTAAGCAAGTCGTCATTGCACATGTCTTCGGTTCAATTGAAACACATGAAGGCCAGCACAATTAACTTGTATTTAAAGTTGTTTTGAAGCATCTATAAATGACACATCATGTCATGCCTAAGCCCATGCTCATGCAAGCTCATGCCCATGCAGGCCCATGCTCATGCAAGCCCATGCCCATGCAGGCCCATGCTCATGCAAGCCCATGCCCATGCAGGCCTAGGCCCATGCAGGCCTAGGCCCATGCAGGCCCATGCCCATGCCTTTAGCATTAGGGGGCGACACCTCAGAATCCTATATCAAATGTTCCCATGCCTTTAACATTAGGGAGCGACACCTCTGAATCCTATATCAAATGTTCCCATGCCTTTAACATTAGGGGGCGACACCTCAGAATCCTATATCAAATGTTCCC